>CAMAOC010000061.1:90000-211092 GCA_945859555.1 Megachile ligniseca
TAATTTCTTAATGCAATAACGATGGATGAACAAGCGAAGACGCGTGAACGATTATCCAAAAATAACTTCAGTGATTTTTTCTCTTTAATGTTTCGCTTCGAACGTTCTGTTCTAAACTGCCGATCGTGACTCCAAATGTGCCGAGTCTAAAGAAAGTAAGAATTCTGTACATCGTATTCGGCCGTTCGGACCGTCCAGGCAAAGAATCATAAAACAATTAAACGGCTCCGTTTTGCACGCTCGACGGTAGCTTCGTAGGCGTCCGAGGAAAACCTTGTCCCTTTCCCTTTCTAAAAGGCAAAAACGGTTTTCGCCTTTTTATAAAGAAAGGCATACTCTCACTTTCGTTCGAACGTGAAACGCCCTTGTTGCAAGGGACTGTTGTTTAAATTTCCAGTCGAAGATGTTCATCGCGTTTCGTTCGGCAGTTTAGGACAGATCGTCGGGGGTTGAACATCAAAAGAGAAAATAAAAAGTCGCTAAAATTATTTATAAATAATCGTTCACGCGTTTTCATTTACGTTCTTTATCTGTGATTATTTCATTAGGATATTAGTGAACAGTAGTAGCAGAATATTACAGTTAAAAATACCAATTAGAAGTGACAGTGAAGTCAAATGAGTTCACTGACTAGATTGTGATATTAGACATTGTGCCGTGTGTCTTTTTACAAAAGATTAGGATCGATGAAGTCACGAAAACACAATATTACTGTAACAGGATTTTTAAACAATAGGTGAGTCTGATTCAAATTTGTTTATCGCGTATTCACGAAAAATGAATAAGTGAACATTAGTTGTAACTTTTCTGTTCATTATTTAACTGAGTTTCTATGTAAAGACTTCTCGTTAGACGATAGACTATTCCGAGGCAAAGGCACTTGATCATGATCGCGCTCAGCTGCAAGGCTCAAAGCTGTCGCTCTCGATTCTGGGCGCGCGTAATCCCTGCACTCTGATTGGTCCGTGTTTTTCCGTAATAATTCGAAAACGAAGCTTCAAACCCCATTTTTGCAAAGGAAAATCTTGTTCAGAATGACGTCCTCTACCACCCCTTTCCGGGAGTAACACCTGTCGCGGGACACCCTGTATATGGTTTGAATATAATGTCTTACATGCTATGGTTATATGTTCTTCTATCCTAACGGTTATACAATGGGTCTTAATTCTAAGTCAACGTCGAAGGCCCGACGTAACAAAGAAGCTTCACCGAACCGACTGAGCGGAGAGACAAATCTTTAATAATTTCGGAGCGTATGGATCCGAACGTGCCAAACCGGTATAAACGTGCTTAGAAAACGTTCCTCTATCGTGTAAAAGTGTCGTTTGTAGGTGTTGTCAGTAATCGTTTCACCGAACCGACTATGCCGGAGGGCCTTAGTCGCCCTTCGAACTCGGCTCCGAACCGACTATGCGGAACGATTTATCTTTAATAAAATTGAAAAAAGAAATTTTTTCCCATCAAATTTATCGTTAAATATAAAAAAATACTTGTTAAAATGGTTTACCTATCGTTTTTTTTTTAATGCATTTGACAACTTTTTGAAAAATCAAATTTTTTTTCTAAGTTTTACCTTACTCTCGAATTTGCACGTTCGGATCGCGCGTTAGCACCATAAGCGCCCGTGCGTAAGGGCCGGCGTCGCCTACCATTCGGATGGCCGTTTGGTATCTATAAGGGAGACGACGGTCCGGTACAACCGGACACGGGGAAGCGTCGCTTTCCGCCAAATGTTACCACGGGTCAAAATGACCCAAAATGCGAATAAGCAGAACTGTGGCAAGTACAAATAAGCGTTGCTAAAGTGCATCGAACTTATATAAACTAAAATTACGTCCCGACTAAAATTAATGAAATTTTAGATGAACTAGAGGTGTCCTAAGGAAAAATGCCTCTCTTACGAAATCAAAGTCATTTTACTTTGGAGACTTCAGTAGACGACAAGACACACTTAGATCGTACGAATAAATAGGAGGGGTGTTCTGACGAAGGCAGACACCTCTCGTAATGAAGCCAAAATATAAATTTATCTCGTGACCTCGTATAAATAAGAAGGAAGGAAGTAGATGGAGATGAAAGTCACAACAAGAAGTTGTGGACGAACATGCAAAGTAATGAAACGAAAGTTTCCGTTTAAGAAGTGCCAGAAATATAATCTCTCCCTTGCATCCTCACTCTATGTACACGATGGAAAAGAACATACGATTGGAGGACATAATAGAGAAATTAAAATAAGTATCAGGGAGAGAAAGAGTCATGTATGTGACGGGATAACATGATCACATATCATGCATATAATATAATATAATAGTTTATTACTATAATACATGATAATATTATAGATATTATATATAATATTTATAATACAATATACCGGGTGTCTCACAACTAGTGTAGGTCCCGGAAATGGGGGGTAGCTGGCGTGATTCTGAACAAGATTTCCCTTTGCAAAAATGGGGTTTGAAGCTTCGTTTTTGAGTTATTAAGAAAAAACACTGACCAATCAGAGCGCGCGCCCAGACGCGAGAGCGACAGCTTCGAGTCTGACGGCCGATCGTCGTCGTGAACAAGCGTATCGATACCGCGTCGGTATAATAGGAAGCTGTTAGATGAAAGTTACATCGAAAAACGATAATTATAGTATAGAGAAGAGGAGGAATGTAAGGAAAGAGAAGGCTAAAAATTGTTCTTTTTTTTCGTTCGCGCCAAGCGCGAAGAAAAATTTTCAGAAGCCATACTTAAAAAAATGAAGCTACACGCGGTTGGACTAAAAAAAAAATAAAGCTATACGCGGTTGGACTAAAAAATAAATTAAGGTATACGCGGTTGGACATAAAAAAAAAAATAAAAATATACGCGGTTGGACTTAATAAAGAAATAAAAGCTACACGCGGTTGGACTTGAAAAAGAAAATAAAGCTATACGCGGTTGAACTTAAAAAAGAAATAAAGCTATACGCGGTTGGCCTTAAACTGAAAATATAGCTATACGCGGTTGGATTTAAAAATAAATTAAGCTATACGCGGTTGGACATAAAAAAAAAAATAAAACAATATCTGATTGGACTTAAAAAAGAAATAAAGCTATACGCGGTTGGATTTGACAAAAAAAAAAAATAAAGCTACACGCGGTAGGACTTAAAAAATTAATAAAGCTATAAGTGGTTTGACTTAAAAAAAAAAAAAATAAAGCTATGCGCGGTTGGACTTAAAAAAAAAAAATAAAGCTATACGCGGTTGGACTTAACAAAGAAAATAAAGCTATACGCGGTTGGATTTAAAAATAAATTAAGCTATACACAGTTGGACATAAAAAAAAAAATAAAACTATACCTGATTGGACTTAAAAAAGAAATAAAGCTATACGCGGTTGGATTTAACAAAAAAAAAAATAAAGCTATACGCGGTTGTACTTAAAAAAGAAATAAAAGATATACGCGGTTGGACTTAAAAAAGAAAATAAAGCTATACGCGGTTGTACTTAAAAAAGAAATAAAAGCTATACGCGGTTGGACTTAAAAAAAAATAAAGCTATTCGCGGTTGGACATAAAGAAGAAAATAAAGCTATACGCGGATGGACTTAAAAAAGAAAATAAAGCTATACGCGGTTGTACTTAAAAAAGAAATAAAAGCTATACGCGGTTGGACTTAAAAAAAAATAAAGCTATTCGCGGTTGGACATAAAGAAGAAAATAAAGATATACGCGGATGGACTTAAAAAAGAATATAAAGCTATACGCGGTTGGACTTCAAAAAGAAAATAAAGCTATACGCGGTTGGACTTGAAAAAGAAAATAAAGCTATACGCGGTTGGACTTAAAAAAGAAAATATAGCTATACGCGGTTGGATTTAACAAAAACAAAAGAAAACTACACGTGGTTGGACTAAAAAAAAAATAAAGCTATACGCGGTTGGACTCAAAAATAAATTAAGGTATACGCGGTTGGACAAAAAAAAAAAAATAAAACTATACGCGGTTGGACTTAATAAAGAAATAAAAGCTATACGCGGTTGGACTTCAAAAAGAAAATATAGCTATACGCGGTTGGATTTAACAAAAACAAAATAAAACTATACGCGGTTGGACTTAATAAAGAAATAAAAGCTACATGCGGTTGGACTTAAAACAAAAATAAAACTATACGCGGTTGGATTTAACAAAAAAATAATAAAGCTATACGCGTTTGTACTTAAAAAAGAAAATATAGCTATACGCGGTTGGATTTAACAAAAAAGAAAGAAAACTACACGCGGTTGGACTTAAAAAAGAAAATAAAGCTATACGAGGTTGGACTTAAAAAAGAAATAAAGCTATACGCGGTTGGATTGAACAAAAAAAAAATAAAGCTATACGCGGTTGTACTTAAAAAAGAAATAAAAGATATACGCGGTTGGCCTTAAAAAAGAAAATAAAGCTACACGCGGTTGTACTTAAAAAAGAAATAAAAGCTATACGCGGTTGGACATAAAAAAAAAATAAAACTATACGCTGTTGGACTTAAAAAAGAAATAAAGCTATACGCGGTTGGATTTAACAAAAAAAAAAATAAAGCTATACGAGGTTGGACATAAAAAAGAAAATAAAGCTATGCGCGGTCGGACTTATCAAAAAATAAAGCTATACGTGGATCGACTTAAAAAAGAAAATAAAGCTATACGCGGTTGGACTTAAAAAAGAAATAAAGCTATACGCGGTTGGCCTTAAACTGAAAATATAGCTATACGCGGTTGGATTTAACAAAAACGAAAGAAAACTACACGCGGTTGCATTTAACACAAAAAAAATAAAGCTATACGCGTTTGTACTTAAAAAAAAAATTAAAGCTATACGCGGATGGACTTATCAAAAAATAAAGCTATACGCGGTTCGACTGAAAAAAAAAAAAATAATACTATACGCGGTCAGACTTAACAAAGAGAATAAAGCTATTCGCGGTTGGACATAAAGAAGAAAATAAAGCTATACGCGGATGGCCTTAAAAAAGAAAATAAAGCTATACGCGGATGGACTTAAAAAAGAAAATAAAGCTATACGCGGTTGGACTTGAAAAAGAAAATAAAGCTATACGCGGTTGGCCTTAAACTGAAAATATAGCTATACGCGGATGGATTTAACAAAAACGAAAGAAAACTACACGCGGTTGCATTTAACACAAAAAAAATAAAGCTATACGCGTTTGTACTTAAAAAAAAAAATTAAAGTTATACGCGGATGGACTTATCAAAAAATAAAGCTATACGCGGTTCGACTGAAAAAAAAAAAATAATACTATACGCGGTCAGACTTAACAAAGAAAATAAAGCTATTCGCGGTTGGACATAAAGATGAAAATAAAGCTATACGCGGATGGCCTTAAAAAAGAAAATAAAGCTATACGCGGTTGGATTTAAAAATAAATTAAGCTATACGCGGTTGGACATAAAAAAAAAATGAAACTATACGCTGTTGGACTTAAAAAAGAAATAAAGCTATACGCGGTTGGATTTAACAAAAAAAAAAAAATAAAGCTATACGCGGTTGTACTTAAAAAAGAAATAAAAGATATACGCGGTTGGACTTAAAAAAGAAAATAAAGCTATACGCGGTTGTACTTAAAAAAGAAATAAAAGCTATACGCGGTTGGACTTCAAAAAGAAAATAAAGCTATACGCGGTTGGACTTGAAAAAGAAAATAAAGCTATACGCGGTTGGACTTAGAAAAGAAAATATAGCTATACGCGGTTGGATTTAACAAAAACAAAAGAAAACTACACGTGGTTGGACTAAAAAAAAAATAAAGCTATACGCGGTTGGACTCAAAAATAAATTAAGGTATACGCGGTTGGACATAAAAAAAAAAATAAAACTATACGCGGTTGGACTTAATAAAGAAATAAAAGCTATACGCGGTTGGACTTCAAAAAGAAAATATAGCTATACGCGGTTGGATTTAACAAAAACAAAATAAAACTATACGCGGTTGGACTTAATAAAGAAATAAAAGCTACACGCGGTTGGACTTAAAACAAAAACAAAAAAGCTATACGCGGTTGGATTTAACAAAAAAATAATAAAGCTATACGCGTTTGTACTTAAAAAAGAAAATATAGCTATACGCGGTTGGATTTAACAAAAAAGAAAGAAAACTACACGCGGTTGGACTTAAAAAAGAAAATAAAGCTATACGAGGTTGGACTTAAAAAAGAAATAAAGCTATACGCGGTTGGATTGAACAAAAAAAAAATAAAGCTATACGCGGTTGTACTTAAAAAAGAAATAAAAGATATACGCGGTTGGCCTTAAAAAAGAAAATAAAGCTACACGCGGTTGTACTTAAAAAAGAAATAAAAGCTATACGCGGTTGGACTTAAAAAAAAATAAAGCTATTCGCGGTTGGACATAAAAAAAAAATAAAACTATACGCTGTTGGACTTAAAAAAGAAATAAAGCTATACGCGGTTGGATTTAACAAAAAAAAAAATAAAGCTATACGAGGTTGGACATAAAAAAGAAAATAAAGCTATGCGCGGTCGGACTTATCAAAAAATAAAGCTATACGTGGATCGACTTAAAAAAGAAAATAAAACTATACGCGGTTGGACTTAAAAAAGAAATAAAGCTATACGCGGTTGGCCTTAAACTGAAAATATAGCTATACGCGGTTGGATTTAACAAAAACGAAAGAAAACTACACGCGGTTGCATTTAACACAAAAAAAATAAAGCTATACGCGTTTGTACTTAAAAAAAAAATTAAAGCTATACGCGGATGGACTTATCAAAAAATAAAGCTATACGCGGTTCGACTGAAAAAAAAAAAATAATACTATACGCGGTCAGACTTAACAAAGAAAATAAAGCTATTCGCGGTTGGACATAAAGAAGAAAATAAAGCTATACGCGGATGGCCTTAAAAAAGAAAATAAAGCTATACGCGGATGGACTTAAAAAAGAAAATAAAGCTATACGCGGTTGGACTTGAAAAACAAAATAAAGCTATACGCGGTTGAACTTAAAAAAGAAATAAAGCTATACGCGGTTGGCCTTAAACTGAAAATATAGCTATACGCGGTTGGATTTAAAAATAAATTAAGCTATACGCGGTTGGACATAAAAAAAAAATGAAACTATATCTGATTGGACTTAAAAAAGAAATAAAGCTATACACGGTTGGATTTGACAAAAAAAAAAAATAAAGCTACACGCGGTAGGACTTAAAAAATTAATAAAGCTATAAGTGGTTTGACTTAAAAAAAAAAAAAATAAAGCTATGCGCGGTTGGACTTAAAAAAAAAAAATAAAGCTATACGCGGTTGGACTTAACAAAGAAAATAAAGCTATACGCGGTTGGATTTAAAAATAAATTAAGCTATACACAGTTGGACATAAAAAAAAAAATAAAACTATACCTGATTGGACTTAAAAAAAAATAAAGCTATTCGCGGTTGGACATAAAAAAAAAATAAAACTATACGCTGTTGGACTTAAAAAAGAAATAAAGCTATACGCGGTTGGATTTAACAAAAAAAAAAATAAAGCTATACGAGGTTGGACATAAAAAAGAAAATAAAGCTATGCGCGGTCGGACTTATCAAAAAATAAAGCTATACGTGGATCGACTTAAAAAAGAAAATAAAGCTATACGCGGTTGGACTTAAAAAAGAAATAAAGCTATACGCGGTTGGCCTTAAACTGAAAATATAGCTATACGCGGTTGGATTTAACAAAAACGAAAGAAAACTACACGCGGTTGCATTTAACACAAAAAAAATAAAGCTATACGCGTTTGTACTTAAAAAAAAAATTAAAGCTATACGCGGATGGACTTATCAAAAAATAAAGCTATACGCGGTTCGACTGAAAAAAAAGAAATAATACTATACGCGGTCAGACTTAACAAAGAAAATAAAGCTATACGCGGTTGGACTTGAAAAACAAAATAAAGCTATACGCGGTTGAACTTAAAAAAGAAATAAAGCTATACGCGGTTGGCCTTAAACTGAAAATATAGCTATACGCGGTTGGATTTAAAAATAAATTAAGCTATACGCGGTTGGACATAAAAAAAAAATGAAACTATATCTGATTGGACTTAAAAAAGAAATAAAGCTATACACGGTTGGATTTGACAAAAAAAAAAAATAAAGCTACACGCGGTAGGACTTAAAAAATTAATAAAGCTATAAGTGGTTTGACTTAAAAAAAAAAAAAATAAAGCTATGCGCGGTTGGACTTAAAAAAAAAAAATAAAGCTATACGCGGTTGGACTTAACAAAGAAAATAAAGCTATACGCGGTTGGATTTAAAAATAAATTAAGCTATACACAGTTGGACATAAAAAAAAAAATAAAACTATACCTGATTGGACTTAAAAAAAAATAAAGCTATTCGCGGTTGGACATAAAGAAGAAAATAAAGCTATACGCGGATGGACTTAAAAAAGAAAATAAAGCTATACGCGGTTGGACTTAAAAAAAAAAAATAAAGCTATACGCGGTTGGACTTAACAAAGAAAATAAAGCTATACGCGGTTGGATTTAAAAATAAATTAAGCTATACACAGTTGGACATAAAAAAAAAAATAAAACTATACCTGATTGGACTTAAAAAAAAATAAAGCTATTCGCGGTTGGACATAAAAAAAAAATAAAACTATACGCTGTTGGACTTAAAAAAGAAATAAAGCTATACGCGGTTGGATTTAACAAAAAAAAAAATAAAGCTATACGAGGTTGGACATAAAAAAGAAAATAAAGCTATGCGCGGTCGGACTTATCAAAAAATAAAGCTATACGTGGATCGACTTAAAAAAGAAAATAAAGCTATACGCGGTTGGACTTAAAAAAGAAATAAAGCTATACGCGGTTGGCCTTAAACTGAAAATATAGCTATACGCTGTTGGATTTAACAAAAACGAAAGAAAACTACACGCGGTTGCATTTAACACAAAAAAAATAAAGCTATACGCGTTTGTACTTAAAAAAAAAATTAAAGCTATACGCGGATGGACTTAACAAAAAATAAAGCTATACGCGGTTCGACTGAAAAAAAAGAAATAATACTATACGCGGTCAGACTTAACAAAGAAAATAAAGCTATTCGCGGTTGGACATAAAGAAGAAAATAAAGCTATACGCGGATGGCCTTAACAAAGAAAATAAAGCTATACGCGGATGGACTTAAAAAAGAAAATAAAGCTATACGCGGTTGGACTTAAAAAAGAAAATAAAGCTATACGCGGTTGGACTTGAAAAAGAAAATAAAGCTATACGCGGTTGGACTTAAAAAAGAAATAAAGCTATACGCGGTTGGATTTAAAAATAAATTAAGCTATACGCGGTTGGACATAAAAAAAAAAATAAAACTATACCTGATTGGACTTAAAAAAGAAATAAAGCTATACGCGGTTGGATTTAACAAAAAAAAAAATAAAGCTATACGCGGTTGTACTTAAAAAAGAAATAAAAGATATACGCGGTTGGACTTAAAAACGAAAATAAAGCTATACGCGGTTGTACTTAAAAAAGAAATAAAAGCTAGACGCGGTTGGACTTAAAAAAAAATAAAGCTATTCGCGGTTGGACATAAAGAAGAAAATAAAGCTACACGCGGTTGGACTTAAAACAAAAATAAAACTATACGCGGTTGGATTTAACAAAAAAATAATAAAACTATACGCGTTTGTACTTAAAAAAGAAAATATAGCTATACGCGGTTGGATTTAACAAAAAAGAAAGAAAACTACACGCGGTTGGACTTAAAAAAGAAAATAAAGCTATACGAGGTTGGACTTAAAAAAGAAATAAAGCTATACGCGGTTGGATTGAAGAAAAAAAAAATAAAGCTATACGCGGTTGTACTTAAAAAAGAAATAAAAGCTATACGCGGTTGGACTTAAAAAAAAAATAAAGCTATACGTGGTTCGACTTAAAAAAGAAAATAAAGCTATACGCGGTTAGAATTAAAAAAGAAAATAAAGCTATTCGCGGTTGGACCTAAAAAGAACATAAAGCTATACGCGGTTGGTCTTAAAAAAAAAATAAAGCTATACGCGGTTTGACATAAAGAAGAAAATAAAGCTATACGCGGATGGCCTTAAAAAAGAAAATAAAGCTATACGCGGATGGACTTAAAAAAGAAAATAAAGCTATACGCGGTTGGACTTGAAAAAGAAAATAAAGCTATACGCGGTTGAACTTAAAAAAGAAATAAAGCTATACGCGGTTGGCCTTAAACTGAAAATATAGCTATACGCGGTTGGATTTAACAAAAACGAAAGAAAACTACACGCGGTTGCATTTAACACAAAAAAAATAAAGCTATACGCGTTTGTACTTAAAAAAAAAATTAAAGCTATACGCGGATGGACTTATCAAAAAATAAAGCTATACGCGGTTCGACTGAAAAAAAAAAAATAATACTATACGCGGTCAGACTTAACAAAGAAAATAAAGCTATTCGCGGTTGGACATAAAGAAGAAAATAAAGCTATACGCGGATGGCCTTAAAAAAGAAAATAAAGCTATACGCGGATGGACTTAAAAAAGAAAATAAAGCTATACGCGGTTGGACTTATCAGAAAATAAAGCTATACGCGGTTCGACTGGAAAAAGAAAAATAATACTATACGCGGTCAGACTTAACAAAGAAAATAAAGCTATTTGCGGTTGGACATAAAGAAGAAAATAAAGCTATACGCGGATGGCCTTAAAAAAGAAAATAAAGCTATACGCGGATGGACTTAAAAAAGAAAATAAAGCTATACGCGGTTGGACTTGAAAAACAAAATAAAGCTATACGCGGTTGAACTTAAAAAAGAAATAAAGCTATACGCGGTTGGCCTTAAACTGAAAATATAGCTATACGCGGTTGGATTTAAAAATAAATTAAGCTATACGCGGTTGGACATAAAAAAAAAATGAAACTATATCTGATTGGACTTAAAAAAGAAATAAAGCTATACACGGTTGGATTTGACAAAAAAAAAAATAAAGCTACACGCGGTAGGACTTAAAAAATTAATAAAGCTATAAGTGGTTTGACTTAAAAAAAAAAAAAATAAAGCTATGCGCGGTTGGACTTAAAAAAAAAAAATAAAGCTATACGCGGTTGGACTTAACAAAGAAAATAAAGCTATACGCGGTTGGATTTAAAAATAAATTAAGCTATACACAGTTGGACATAAAAAAAAAATAAAACTATACCTGATTGGACTTAAAAAAAAATAAAGCTATTCGCGGTTGGACATAAAGAAGAAAATAAAGCTATACGCGGATGGACTTAAAAAAGAAAATAAAGCTATACGCGGTTGGACTTAAAAAAGAAAATAAAGCTATACGAGGTTGGACATAAAAAAGAAAATAAAGCTATGCGCGGTCGGACTTATCAAAAAATAAAGCTATACGTGGATCGACTTAAAAAAGAAAATAAAGCTATACGCGGTTGGACTTAAAAAAGAAATAAAGCTATACGCGGTTGGCCTTAAACTGAAAATATAGCTATACGCGGTTGGATTTAACAAAAACGAAAGAAAACTACACGCGGTTGCATTTAACACAAAAAAAATAAAGCTATACGCGTTTGTACTTAAAAAAAAAATTAAAGCTATACGCGGATGGACTTATCAAAAAATAAAGCTATACGCGGTTCGACTGAAAAAAAAGAAATAATACTATACGCGGTCAGACTTAACAAAGAAAATAAAGCTATTCGCGGTTGGACATAAAGAAGAAAATAAAGCTATACGCGGATGGCCTTAAAAAAGAAAATAAAGCTATACGCGGATGGACTTAAAAAAGAAAATAAAGCTATACGCGGTTGGACTTAAAAAAGAAAATAAAGCTATACGCGGTTGGACTTGAAAAAGAAAATAAAGCTATACGCGGTTGGACTTAAAAAGAACATAAAGCTATACGCGGTTGGTCTTAAAAAAAAAATAAAGCTATACGCGGTTTGACTTAAAAAAGAAATAAAGCTATACGAGGTTGGCCTTAAAAAAAAAATAAAGCTATACGCGGTTGGATTTAACAAAAACAAAAGAAAACTACACGCGGTTGGACTAAAAAAAAAATAAAGCTATACGCGGTTGGACTCAAAAATAAATTAAGGTATACGCGGTTGGACATAAAAAAAAAAAATAAAACTATACGCGGTTGGACATAATAAAGAAATAAAAGCTACACGCGGTTGGACTTAAAACAAAAATAAAACTATACGCGGTTGGATTTAACAAAAAAATAATAAAGCTATACGCGTTTGTACTTAAAAAAGAAAATATAGCTATACGCGGTTGGATTTAACAAAAAAGAAAGAAAACTACAAGCGGTTGGACTTAAAAAAGAAAATAAAGCTATACGAGGTTGGACTTAAAAAAGAAATAAAGCTATACGCGGTTGGATTGAACAAAAAAAAAATAAAGCTATACGAGGTTGTACTTAAAAAAGAAATAAAAGCTATACGCGGTTCGACTTAAAAAAAAATAAAGCTATTCGCGGTTGGACATAAAAAAAAAATAAAACTATATGCTGTTGGACTTAATAAAGAAATAAAAGCTATACGCGGTTACACTTAAAAAAGAAAATATAGCTATACGCGGTTGGATTTAACAAAAACAAAAGAAAACTACACGCGGTTGGACTAAAAAAAAAATAAAGCTATACGCGGTTGGACTAAAAAATAAATTAAGGTATACGCGGTTGGACATAAAAAAAAAAATAAAACTATACGCGGTTGGACTTAATAAAGAAATAAAAGCTACACGCGGTTGGACTTGAAACAAAAATAAAACTATACGCGGTTGGATTTAACAAAAAAATAATAAAGCTATACGCGTTTGTACTTAAAAAAGAAAATATAGCTATACGCGGTTGGATTTAACAAAAAAGAAAGAAAACTACACGCGGTTGGACTTAAAAAAGAAAATAAAGCTATACGAGGTTGGACTTAAAAAAGAAATAAAGCTATACGCGGTTGGATTGAACAAAAAAAAAATAAAGCTATACGCGGTTGTACTTAAAAAAGAAATAAAAGCTATACGCGGTTGGACTTAAAAAAAAAATAAAGCTATACGTGGTTCGACTTAAAAAAGAAAATAAAGCTATACGCGGTTAGAATTAAAAAAGAAAATAAAGCTATTCGCGGTTGGACCTAAAAAGAACATAAAGCTATACGCGGTTGGTCTTAAAAAAAAAATAAAGCTATACGCGGTTTGACTTAAAAAAGAAATAAAGCTATACGAGGTTGGCCTTAAAAAAAAAATAAAGCTATGCGCGGTTGTACTTAAAAAAAAGAAAATAAAGCTATACGCGGTTGGACTTAACAAAGAAAATAAAGCTGTACGCGGTTGGATTTAAGAATAAACTAAGCTATACGCGGTTGGACATAAAAAAAAAAATAAAACTATACCTGATTGGACTTAACAAAGAAATAAAGCTATACGCGGTTGGACTTAACAAAGAAAATAAAGCTATACGCGGTTGGATTTAAGAATAAATTAAGCTATACGCGGTTGGACATAAAAAAAAAAATAAAACTATACCTGATTGGACTTAAAAGAGAAATAAAGCTATACGCGGTTGGATTTAACAAAAAAAAAAATAAAGCTACACGCGGTTAGAATTAAAAAAGAAAATAAAGCTATTCGCGGTTGGACTTAAAAAGAACATAAAGCTGTACGCGGTTGGTCTTAAAAAAAAATAAAGCTATACGCGGTTTGACTTAAAAAAGAAAATAGAGCTATACGCGGTTGGTCTTAAAAAAAAAATAAAGCTATACGCGGTTTGACATAAAGAAGAAAATAAAGCTATACGCGGATGGCCTTAAAAAAGAAAATAAAGCTATACGCGGATGGACTTAAAAAAGAAAATAAAGCTATACGCGGTTGGACTTGAAAAAGAAAATAAAGCTATACGCGGTTGAACTTAAAAAAGAAATAAAGCTATACGCGGTTGGCCTTAAACTGAAAATATAGCTATACGCGGTTGGATTTAACAAAAACGAAAGAAAACTACACGCGGTTGCATTTAACACAAAAAAAATAAAGCTATACGCGTTTGTACTTAAAAAAAAAATTAAAGCTATACGCGGATGGACTTATCAAAAAATAAAGCTATACGCGGTTCGACTGAAAAAAAAAAAATAATACTATACGCGGTCAGACTTAACAAAGAAAATAAAGCTATTCGCGGTTGGACATAAAGAAGAAAATAAAGCTATACGCGGATGGCCTTAAAAAAGAAAATAAAGCTATACGCGGATGGACTTAAAAAAGAAAATAAAGCTATACGCGGTTGGACTTATCAGAAAATAAAGCTATACGCGGTTCGACTGGAAAAAGAAAAATAATACTATACGCGGTCAGACTTAACAAAGAAAATAAAGCTATTTGCGGTTGGACATAAAGAAGAAAATAAAGCTATACGCGGATGGCCTTAAAAAAGAAAATAAAGCTATACGCGGATGGACTTAAAAAAGAAAATAAAGCTATACGCGGTTGGACTTGAAAAACAAAATAAAGCTATACGCGGTTGAACTTAAAAAAGAAATAAAGCTATACGCGGTTGGCCTTAAACTGAAAATATAGCTATACGCGGTTGGATTTAAAAATAAATTAAGCTATACGCGGTTGGACATAAAAAAAAAATGAAACTATATCTGATTGGACTTAAAAAAGAAATAAAGCTATACACGGTTGGATTTGACAAAAAAAAAAAATAAAGCTACACGCGGTAGGACTTAAAAAATTAATAAAGCTATAAGTGGTTTGACTTAAAAAAAAAAAAAATAAAGCTATGCGCGGTTGGACTTAAAAAAAAAAAATAAAGCTATACGCGGTTGGACTTAACAAAGAAAATAAAGCTATACGCGGTTGGATTTAAAAATAAATTAAGCTATACACAGTTGGACATAAAAAAAAAAATAAAACTATACCTGATTGGACTTAAAAAAAAATAAAGCTATTCGCGGTTGGACATAAAGAAGAAAATAAAGCTATACGCGGATGGACTTAAAAAAGAAAATAAAGCTATACGCGGTTGGACTTAAAAAAGAAAATAAAGCTATACGAGGTTGGACATAAAAAAGAAAATAAAGCTATGCGCGGTCGGACTTATCAAAAAATAAAGCTATACGTGGATCGACTTAAAAAAGAAAATAAAGCTATACGCGGTTGGACTTAAAAAAGAAATAAAGCTATACGCGGTTGGCCTTAAACTGAAAATATAGCTATACGCGGTTGGATTTAACAAAAACGAAAGAAAACTACACGCGGTTGCATTTAACACAAAAAAAATAAAGCTATACGCGTTTGTACTTAAAAAAAAAATTAAAGCTATACGCGGATGGACTTATCAAAAAATAAAGCTATACGCGGTTCGACTGAAAAAAAAGAAATAATACTATACGCGGTCAGACTTAACAAAGAAAATAAAGCTATTCGCGGTTGGACATAAAGAAGAAAATAAAGCTATACGCGGATGGCCTTAAAAAAGAAAATAAAGCTATACGCGGATGGACTTAAAAAAGAAAATAAAGCTATACGCGGTTGGACTTAAAAAAGAAAATAAAGCTATACGCGGTTGGACTTGAAAAAGAAAATAAAGCTATACGCGGTTGGACTTAAAAAGAACATAAAGCTATACGCGGTTGGTCTTAAAAAAAAAATAAAGCTATACGCGGTTTGACTTAAAAAAGAAATAAAGCTATACGAGGTTGGCCTTAAAAAAAAAATAAAGCTATACGCGGTTGGATTTAACAAAAACAAAAGAAAACTACACGCGGTTGGACTAAAAAAAAAATAAAGCTATACGCGGTTGGACTCAAAAATAAATTAAGGTATACGCGGTTGGACATAAAAAAAAAAAATAAAACTATACGCGGTTGGACATAATAAAGAAATAAAAGCTACACGCGGTTGGACTTAAAACAAAAATAAAACTATACGCGGTTGGATTTAACAAAAAAATAATAAAGCTATACGCGTTTGTACTTAAAAAAGAAAATATAGCTATACGCGGTTGGATTTAACAAAAAAGAAAGAAAACTACAAGCGGTTGGACTTAAAAAAGAAAATAAAGCTATACGAGGTTGGACTTAAAAAAGAAATAAAGCTATACGCGGTTGGATTGAACAAAAAAAAAATAAAGCTATACGAGGTTGTACTTAAAAAAGAAATAAAAGCTATACGCGGTTGGACTTAAAAAAAAATAAAGCTATTCGCGGTTGGACATAAAAAAAAAATAAAACTATATGCTGTTGGACTTAATAAAGAAATAAAAGCTATACGCGGTTACACTTAAAAAAGAAAATATAGCTATACGCGGTTGGATTTAACAAAAACAAAAGAAAACTACACGCGGTTGGACTAAAAAAAAAATAAAGCTATACGCGGTTGGACTAAAAAATAAATTAAGGTATACGCGGTTGGACATAAAAAAAAAAATAAAACTATACGCGGTTGGACTTAATAAAGAAATAAAAGCTACACGCGGTTGGACTTGAAACAAAAATAAAACTATACGCGGTTGGATTTAACAAAAAAATAATAAAGCTATACGCGTTTGTACTTAAAAAAGAAAATATAGCTATACGCGGTTGGATTTAACAAAAAAGAAAGAAAACTACACGCGGTTGGACTTAAAAAAGAAAATAAAGCTATACGAGGTTGGACTTAAAAAAGAAATAAAGCTATACGCGGTTGGATTGAACAAAAAAAAAATAAAGCTATACGCGGTTGTACTTAAAAAAGAAATAAAAGCTATACGCGGTTGGACTTAAAAAAAAAATAAAGCTATACGTGGTTCGACTTAAAAAAGAAAATAAAGCTATACGCGGTTAGAATTAAAAAAGAAAATAAAGCTATTCGCGGTTGGACCTAAAAAGAACATAAAGCTATACGCGGTTGGTCTTAAAAAAAAAATAAAGCTATACGCGGTTTGACTTAAAAAAGAAATAAAGCTATACGAGGTTGGCCTTAAAAAAAAAATAAAGCTATGCGCGGTTGTACTTAAAAAAAAGAAAATAAAGCTATACGCGGTTGGACTTAACAAAGAAAATAAAGCTGTACGCGGTTGGATTTAAGAATAAACTAAGCTATACGCGGTTGGACATAAAAAAAAAAATAAAACTATACCTGATTGGACTTAACAAAGAAATAAAGCTATACGCGGTTGGACTTAACAAAGAAAATAAAGCTATACGCGGTTGGATTTAAGAATAAATTAAGCTATACGCGGTTGGACATAAAAAAAAAAATAAAACTATACCTGATTGGACTTAAAAGAGAAATAAAGCTATACGCGGTTGGATTTAACAAAAAAAAAAATAAAGCTACACGCGGTTAGAATTAAAAAAGAAAATAAAGCTATTCGCGGTTGGACTTAAAAAGAACATAAAGCTGTACGCGGTTGGTCTTAAAAAAAAATAAAGCTATACGCGGTTTGACTTAAAAAAGAAAATAGAGCTATACGCGGTTGGCCTTAAAAAAGAAAATAAAGCTATACGCGGTTGGACTTAAAAAAGAAAATAAAGCTATACGAGGTTGGACATAAAAAAGAAAATAAAGCTATGCGCGGTCGGACTTATCAAAAAATAAAGCTATACGTGGATCGACTTAAAAAAGAAAATAAAGCTATACGCGGTTGGACTTAAAAAAGAAATAAAGCTATACGCGGTTGGCCTTAAACTGAAAATATAGCTATACGCGGTTGGATTTAACAAAAACGAAAGAAAACTACACGCGGTTGCATTTAACACAAAAAAAATAAAGCTATACGCGTTTGTACTTAAAAAAAAAATTAAAGCTATACGCGGATGGACTTATCAAAAAATAAAGCTATACGCGGTTCGACTGAAAAAAAAGAAATAATACTATACGCGGTCAGACTTAACAAAGAAAATAAAGCTATTCGCGGTTGGACATAAAGAAGAAAATAAAGCTATACGCGGATGGCCTTAAAAAAGAAAATAAAGCTATACGCGGATGGACTTAAAAAAGAAAATAAAGCTATACGCGGTTGGACTTAAAAAAGAAAATAAAGCTATACGCGGTTGGACTTGAAAAAGAAAATAAAGCTATACGCGGTTGGACTTAAAAAAGAAATAAAGCTATACGCGGTTGGATTTAAAAATAAATTAAGCTATACGCGGTTGGACATAAAAAAAAAAATAAAACTATACCTGATTGGACTTAAAAAAGAAATAAAGCTATACGCGGTTGGATTTAACAAAAAAAAAAATAAAGCTAAACGCGGTTGTACTTAAAAAAGAAATAAAAGATATACGCGGTTGGACTTAAAAAAGAAAATAAAGCTATACGCGGTTGGACTTGAAAAAGAAAATAAAGCTATACGCGGTTGGACTTAAAAAAGAAATAAAGCTATACGCGGTTGGATTTAAAAATAAATTAAGCTATACGCGGTTGGACATAAAAAAAAAAATAAAACTATACCTGATTGGACTTAAAAAAGAAATAAAGCTATACGCGGTTGGATTTAACAAAAAAAAAAATAAAGCTATACGCGGTTGTACTTAAAAAAGAAATAAAAGATATACGCGGTTGGACTTAAAAACGAAAATAAAGCTATACGCGGTTGTACTTAAAAAAGAAATAAAAGCTAGACGCGGTTGGACTTAAAAAAAAATAAAGCTATTCGCGGTTGGACATAAAGAAGAAAATAAAGCTATACGCGGATGGACTTAAAAAAGAAAATAAAGCTATACGCGGTTGGACTTAAAAAAGAAAATAAAGCTATACGCGGTTGGACTTAAAAAAGAAAATATAGCTATACGCGGTTGGATTTAACAAAAACAAAAGAAAACTACACGCGGTTGGACTAAAAAAAAAATAAAGCTATACGCGGTTGGACTCAAAAATAAATTAAGGTATACGCGGTTGGACATAAAAAAAAAAATAAAACTATACGCGGTTGGACATAATAAAGAAATAAAAGCTACACGCGGTTGGACTTAAAACAAAAATAAAACTATACGCGGTTGGATTTAACAAAAAAATAATAAAACTATACGCGTTTGTACTTAAAAAAGAAAATATAGCTATACGCGGTTGGATTTAACAAAAAAGAAAGAAAACTACACGCGGTTGGACTTAAAAAAGAAAATAAAGCTATACGAGGTTGGACTTAAAAAAGAAATAAAGCTATACGCGGTTGGATTGAACAAAAAAAAAATAAAGCTATACGCGGTTGTACTTAAAAAAGAAATAAAAGCTATACGCGGTTGGACTTAAAAAAAAAATAAAGCTATACGTGGTTCGACTTAAAAAAGAAAATAAAGCTATACGCGGTTAGAATTAAAAAAGAAAATAAAGCTATTCGCGGTTGGACCTAAAAAGAACATAAAGCTATACGCGGTTGGTCTTAAAAAAAAAATAAAGCTATACGCGGTTTGACATAAAGAAGAAAATAAAGCTATACGCGGATGGCCTTAAAAAAGAAAATAAAGCTATACGCGGATGGACTTAAAAAAGAAAATAAAGCTATACGCGGTTGGACTTGAAAAAGAAAATAAAGCTATACGCGGTTGAACTTAAAAAAGAAATAAAGCTATACGCGGTTGGCCTTAAACTGAAAATATAGCTATACGCGGTTGGATTTAACAAAAACGAAAGAAAACTACACGCGGTTGCATTTAACACAAAAAAAATAAAGCTATACGCGTTTGTACTTAAAAAAAAAATTAAAGCTATACGCGGATGGACTTATCAAAAAATAAAGCTATACGCGGTTCGACTGAAAAAAAAAAAATAATACTATACGCGGTCAGACTTAACAAAGAAAATAAAGCTATTCGCGGTTGGACATAAAGAAGAAAATAAAGCTATACGCGGATGGCCTTAAAAAAGAAAATAAAGCTATACGCGGATGGACTTAAAAAAGAAAATAAAGCTATACGCGGTTGGACTTATCAGAAAATAAAGCTATACGCGGTTCGACTGGAAAAAGAAAAATAATACTATACGCGGTCAGACTTAACAAAGAAAATAAAGCTATTTGCGGTTGGACATAAAGAAGAAAATAAAGCTATACGCGGATGGCCTTAAAAAAGAAAATAAAGCTATACGCGGATGGACTTAAAAAAGAAAATAAAGCTATACGCGGTTGGACTTGAAAAACAAAATAAAGCTATACGCGGTTGAACTTAAAAAAGAAATAAAGCTATACGCGGTTGGCCTTAAACTGAAAATATAGCTATACGCGGTTGGATTTAAAAATAAATTAAGCTATACGCGGTTGGACATAAAAAAAAAATGAAACTATATCTGATTGGACTTAAAAAAGAAATAAAGCTATACACGGTTGGATTTGACAAAAAAAAAAAATAAAGCTACACGCGGTAGGACTTAAAAAATTAATAAAGCTATAAGTGGTTTGACTTAAAAAAAAAAAAAATAAAGCTATGCGCGGTTGGACTTAAAAAAAAAAAAATAAAGCTATACGCGGTTGGACTTAACAAAGAAAATAAAGCTATACGCGGTTGGATTTAAAAATAAATTAAGCTATACACAGTTGGACATAAAAAAAAAAATAAAACTATACCTGATTGGACTTAAAAAAAAATAAAGCTATTCGCGGTTGGACATAAAGAAGAAAATAAAGCTATACGCGGATGGACTTAAAAAAGAAAATAAAGCTATACGCGGTTGGACTTAAAAAAGAAAATAAAGCTATCCGAGGTTGGACATAAAAAAGAAAATAAAGCTATGCGCGGTCGGACTTATCAAAAAATAAAGCTATACGTGGATCGACTTAAAAAAGAAAATAAAGCTATACGCGGTTGGACTTAAAAAAGAAATAAAGCTATACGCGGTTGGCCTTAAACTGAAAATATAGCTATACGCGGTTGGATTTAACAAAAACGAAAGAAAACTACACGCGGTTGCATTTAACACAAAAAAAATAAAGCTATACGCGTTTGTACTTAAAAAAAAAATTAAAGCTATACGCGGATGGACTTATCAAAAAATAAAGCTATACGCGGTTCGACTGAAAAAAAAGAAATAATACTATACGCGGTCAGACTTAACAAAGAAAATAAAGCTATTCGCGGTTGGACATAAAGAAGAAAATAAAGCTATACGCGGATGGCCTTAAAAAAGAAAATAAAGCTATACGCGGATGGACTTAAAAAAGAAAATAAAGCTATACGCGGTTGGACTTAAAAAAGAAAATAAAGCTATACGCGGTTGGACTTGAAAAAGAAAATAAAGCTATACGCGGTTGGACTTAAAAAAGAAATAAAGCTATACGCGGTTGGATTTAAAAATAAATTAAGCTATACGCGGTTGGACATAAAAAAAAAAATAAAACTATACCTGATTGGACTTAAAAAAGAAATAAAGCTATACGCGGTTGGATTTAACAAAAAAAAAAATAAAGCTATACGCGGTTGTACTTAAAAAAGAAATAAAAGATATACGCGGTTGGACTTAAAAACGAAAATAAAGCTATACGCGGTTGTACTTAAAAAAGAAATAAAAGCTATACGCGGTTGGACTTAAAAAAAAATAAAGCTATTCGCGGTTGGACATAAAGAAGAAAATAAAGCTATACGCGGATGGACTTAAAAAAGAAAATAAAGCTATACGCGGTTGGACTTAAAAAAGAAAATAAAGCTATACGCGGTTGGACTTGAAAAAGAAAATAAAGCTATACGCGGTTGGACTTAAAAAAGAAATAAAGCTATACGCGGTTGGACTTAAAAAAGAAAATATAGCTATACGCGGTTGGATTTAACAAAAAAGAAAGAAAACTACAAGCGGTTGGACTTAAAAAAGAAAATAAAGCTATACGAGGTTGGACTTAAAAAAGAAATAAAGCTATACGCGGTTGGATTGAACAAAAAAAAAATAAAGCTATACGAGGTTGTACTTAAAAAAGAAATAAAAGCTATACGCGGTTGGACTTAAAAAAAAATAAAGCTATTCGCGGTTGGACATAAAAAAAAAATAAAACTATATGCTGTTGGACTTAATAAAGAAATAAAAGCTATACGCGGTTACACTTAAAAAAGAAAATATAGCTATACGCGGTTGGATTTAACAAAAACAAAAGAAAACTACACGCGGTTGGACTAAAAAAAAAATAAAGCTATACGCGGTTGGACTAAAAAATAAATTAAGGTATACGCGGTTGGACATAAAAAAAAAAATAAAACTATACGCGGTTGGACTTAATAAAGAAATAAAAGCTACACGCGGTTGGACTTGAAACAAAAATAAAACTATACGCGGTTGGATTTAACAAAAAAATAATAAAGCTATACGCGTTTGTACTTAAAAAAGAAAATATAGCTATACGCGGTTGGATTTAACAAAAAAGAAAGAAAACTACACGCGGTTGGACTTAAAAAAGAAAATAAAGCTATACGAGGTTGGACTTAAAAAAGAAATAAAGCTATACGCGGTTGGATTGAACAAAAAAAAAATAAAGCTATACGCGGTTGTACTTAAAAAAGAAATAAAAGCTATACGCGGTTGGACTTAAAAAAAAAATAAAGCTATACGTGGTTCGACTTAAAAAAGAAAATAAAGCTATACGCGGTTAGAATTAAAAAAGAAAATAAAGCTATTCGCGGTTGGACCTAAAAAGAACATAAAGCTATACGCGGTTGGTCTTAAAAAAAAAATAAAGCTATACGCGGTTTGACTTAAAAAAGAAATAAAGCTATACGAGGTTGGCCTTAAAAAAAAAATAAAGCTATGCGCGGTTGTACTTAAAAAAAAGAAAATAAAGCTATACGCGGTTGGACTTAACAAAGAAAATAAAGCTGTACGCGGTTGGATTTAAGAATAAACTAAGCTATACGCGGTTGGACATAAAAAAAAAAATAAAACTATACCTGATTGGACTTAACAAAGAAATAAAGCTATACGCGGTTGGACTTAACAAAGAAAATAAAGCTATACGCGGTTGGATTTAAGAATAAATTAAGCTATACGCGGTTGGACATAAAAAAAAAAATAAAACTATACCTGATTGGACTTAAAAAAGAAATAAAGCTATACGCGGTTGGATTTAACAAAAAAAAAAATAAAGCTATACGCGGTTGTACTTAAAAAAGAAATAAAAGATATACGCGGTTGGACTTAAAAACGAAAATAAAGCTATACGCGGTTGTACTTAAAAAAGAAATAAAAGCTATACGCGGTTGGACTTAAAAAAAAATAAAGCTATTCGCGGTTGGACATAAAGAAGAAAATAAAGCTATACGCGGATGGACTTAAAAAAGAAAATAAAGCTATACGCGGTTGGACTTAAAAAAGAAAATAAAGCTATACGCGGTTGGACTTGAAAAAGAAAATAAAGCTATACGCGGTTGGACTTAAAAAAGAAATAAAGCTATACGCGGTTGGACTTAAAAAAGAAAATATAGCTATACGCGGTTGGATTTAACAAAAACAAAAGAAAACTACACGCGGTTGGACTAAAAAAAAAATAAAGCTATACGCGGTTGGACTCAAAAATAAATTAAGGTATACGCGGTTGGACATAAAAAAAAAAAATAAAACTATACGCGGTTGGACATAATAAAGAAATAAAAGCTACACGCGGTTGGACTTAAAACAAAAATAAAACTATACGCGGTTGGATTTAACAAAAAAATAATAAAGCTATACGCGTTTGTACTTAAAAAAGAAAATATAGCTATACGCGGTTGGATTTAACAAAAAAGAAAGAAAACTACACGCGGTTGGACTTAAAAAAGAAAATAAAGCTATACGAGGTTGGACTTAAAAAAGAAATAAAGCTATACGCGGTTGGATTGAACAAAAAAAAAATAAAGCTATACGCGGTTGTACTTAAAAAAGAAATAAAAGCTATACGCGGTTGGACTTAAAAAAAAAATAAAGCTATACGTGGTTCGACTTAAAAAAGAAAATAAAGCTATACGCGGTTAGAATTAAAAAAGAAAATAAAGCTATTCGCGGTTGGACCTAAAAAGAACATAAAGCTATACGCGGTTGGTCTTAAAAAAAAAATAAAGCTATACGCGGTTTGACTTAAAAAAGAAATAAAGCTATACGAGGTTGGCCTTAAAAAAAAAATAAAGCTATGCGCGGTTGTACTTAAAAAAAAGAAAATAAAGCTATACGCGGTTGGACTTAACAAAGAAAATAAAGCTGTACGCGGTTGGATTTAAGAATAAACTAAGCTATACGCGGTTGGACATAAAAAAAAAAATAAAACTATACCTGATTGGACTTAACAAAGAAATAAAGCTATTCGCGGTTGGACATAAAAAAAAAATAAAACTATACGCTGTTGGACTTAAAAAAGAAATAAAGCTATACGCGGTTGGATTTAACAAAAAAAAAATAAAGCTATACGAGGTTGGACATAAAAAAGAAAATAAAGCTATGCGCGGTCGGACTTATCAAAAAATAAAGCTATACGTGGATCGACTTAAAAAAGAAAATAAAGCTATACGCGGTTGGACTTGAAAAAGAAAATAAAGCTATACGCGGTTGAACTTAAAAAAGAAATAAAGCTATACGCGGTTGGCCTTAAACTGAAAATATAGCTATACGCGGTTGGATTTAACAAAAACGAAAGAAAACTACACGCGGTTGCATTTAACACAAAAAAAATAAAGCTATACGCGTTTGTACTTAAAAAAAAAAATTAAAGCTATACGCGGATGGACTTATCAAAAAATAAAGCTATACGCGGTTCGACTGAAAAAAAAAAAATAATACTATACGCGGTCAGACTTAACAAAGAAAATAAAGCTATTCGCGGTTGGACATAAAGAAGAAAATAAAGCTATACGCGGATGGCCTTAAAAAAGAAAATAAAGCTATACGCGGATGGACTTAAAAAAGAAAATAAAGCTATACGCGGTTGGACTTAAAAAAAAAATAAAGCTATACGAGGTTGGATTTAAAAAAAAAATAACGCTATGCGCGGTTGTACTTAAAAAAAAAAAATAAAGCTATACGCGGTTGGACTTAACAAAGAAAATAAAGCTATACGCGGTTGGATTTAAGAATAAATTAAGCTATACATGGTTGGACATAAAAAAAAAATAAAACTATACCTGATTGGACTTAAAAAAGAAATAAAGCTATACGCGGTTGGAGTTAACAAAAAAAAAAAAAAATAAAGCTACACGCGTTTGTACTTAAAAAAGAAAATAGAGCTATACGCGGTTGGACTTAAAAAAGAAATAAAAGCTATACGCGGTTGGACTTAAAAAAGAAAATAAAGCTATACGCGGATGGACTTAAAAAGAAATTAAAGCTATACGCGGTTGGATTTAAAAAAGAAATAAAGCTATACGCGGTTGGTCTTAAAAAAGAAAATAAAGCTATACAAGGTTGGACTTAAAAAAGAAATAAAAGCTATACGCGGTTGTTCTTAAAAAAGAAAATAAAGCTATACGTGGTTCGACTTAAAAAAGAAAATAAAGCTATACGCGGTTAGAATTAAAAAAGAAAATAAAGCTATTCGCGGTTGGACTTAAAAAAGAAATAAAGCTATACGCGGTTGGATTTAAAAAAAAAATAAAGCTATACGCGGATGGACTTAAGGAAAAAGAAAGTATGTACTTAGTTACTATTTGTTATTATTTGTTATTAATTTGGTATTATATGTTATTATTTGTAATTAGTTATTATTATTTGTTATTATTTGTTATTATTTGTTACTATTTGTTATTGCTAGTTATTATTTGTTATTATTTGTTCTCATTTTTTATTATTAACAATTATTTGTTATTATTTTTTAATTTATTATTGTTTGTTATTTTTACTTATTATTAGTTATTATTTGTTATTATTTGTTATTTTGTTATTATTTGTTATTTTGTTATTATTTGTTATTTTTTGTTATTATTTTTCATTATTTTTTATTTTGTTATTATTTGCTATTATTTGTTATTATTTTTATTTATGTACTTTCGCGACAGATGTAAAAAGCAATACTCTGCCAGAACTTGTACATACGCGAGAGATACGAGAAGCAATGCGTTGCCGGAACATGTGCATACGTGAGAGATGCGAAAAACAATTCGCTGCCAGAACTTGTATTTACGCGAGAGATACGAAAAGGAATACGCTGCCAGAACTTGTACTTTCGCGACAAATACGAAAAGCAATACGCTGCCAGAACTTGTATTTACGCGAAAGATACGAAAAGCAATACGCTGCCAGAACTTGTATTTACGCGAAAGATACGAAAAGCAATACGCAGCTGGAACACCTGCTTTCGCGACAGATACGAAAAGCAATACGCAGCTGGAACACCTGCTTTCGCTACAGATACGAAAAGCAATACTCTGCCAGAGCTGGTATTTACGCGACAGATACGAAAAGCAGTACGCGGCCAGAACTTGTACTTCCACGACAGATACGAAAAGCAATTCGCTGTCTGAAGTTGCACTTACGCGTGAGATCCGAAAAGAAATACGCTGCAGTCACTTGTAATTACGCGACAGATACGAAAAGCATTACGCTGCCGGAACTTGTACTTTCGCGACAGATACGAAAAGCATTATACTGTCAGAACTTGTATTTACGCGAGAGATACGAAAAACCATACGCTGCCAGAACTTGTATTTACGCGAAAGATACGAAAAGCAATAAATTAATATCCTTATTCTGTTATTACTATCCCTATTACTCTTGTATTTTTCCTTACAACTATTATTATTATCCTTATTACTATTATTATAATCACTATAAAAGTTATTATTATCCTTATTCTATAATTACTATCATTATTACTATCCCTATTACTCTTGTCTTTATGATTATAACTATTATTATTATCCTCATTCCGATCATTCTAATCACTGTACCTGTCATTATTATCCTTAGTACTATTATTATCGTCACTATAACTGTTATTATTATCATTATTCTAATATTACCATCCCCATTACTCTTGTATTTATCTTTATAACTATTATTATTATCCTTACTACTATTATTATAATCACTGTAACTGTTGTTATTATCCTTATTCTATTATTACTATCCCTATTACCCTTGTATTTATCCTTATAACTATTATTATTATTCTTATTACTATTATTATTATCGCCACTATAACTGTTAGTATTATCCGTATTCTTATTATTAATATCGCTATAACTGTTATTACTATTCTTATTACTATTATTATTATCGATGTATCTGTTATTTTTATACTTATTATTATTATTATTATCGCTACAACTGTTATTATTATCCTTATTGCTATTATTATTATCGCCATAACTGTTATTATTATCCCTATTATTATTATTATTATTATCGCTACAACTGTCATTATTATCCTTATTGCTATTATTATTATCGCCATAACTGTTATTATTATCCTTATTATTATTGCTATTATCGCTTTAACTGTTATTATTACCATTATTTCTATTATTATTATCACTATAACTGCTATTATTATCCTTATTACTATTATTATTATCTCTATAACTGTTCTTATTATCTTTCTGCCATTATTACTACCCCTATTCCTCTTGTCTTTATCCTTATAACTATTATTATTATCCTTATTACTATTATTATTATCGCTATAACTGTTATTATTATTCTTATTACTATTATTATCATCCAAGTTTCTCTTGTCTTTATGCTTCTAACTATTATTATTATCCTTATTCTATTGTTACTATCCGTATTACTCTTGTCATTAACCTTACAACTGTTATTATTATTCTTATTACTATTATTATTATCGCTATAACTGTTATTATTATCCTTATTCGATTGTTACTATCCGTATTACTCTTGTCTTTATCCTTACAACTGTTATTATTATCCTTATTACTATTATTATTATCACTATAACTGTTATTATTATCCTTATTCTATTGTTACTATACGTATTACTCTTGTCTTTATCCTTATAACTATTACTATTATCCTTATTACTATTATTATTATCGCTATAACTGTTATTATTATCCTTATTACTATTAGTATTATCGCTGTAACTGTTATTATTATTCTCGTTACTATGATTATTATCGCTATAACTGTTATTATTATCCTTATTCTATTGTTACTATCCGTATTTCTCTTGTCTTTATCCTTATAACTGTTATTATTATCCTTATTCTATTATTATTAGCACTATAACTATTATTATTATGCTTATTACTACTCTTATTATCGCTATGGCTGTTATTATTATCCTTATTCTATTATTACTATCCCTATTACTCCTGTCTTTATCCTTACAACTATTATTATTATCCTTACTACTACTATTATTAGCACTATAACTATTATTATTACCCTTATTACTATTATTATTATCGCTATAACTGTAATTATTAGCCATATTACTATTATTATTAGCACTATAACTATTATTATTATCCTTATTACTATTATTATTATCGCTGTGACTGTTATTATTATTCTTATCCTATTATTACTATCCCTATTACTCTTGTCTTTATCCTTATAACTATTATCATTTCCCTTATTACTATTATTATTATCGCTATAACTATTATTATTATCCTTATTACTATTATTATTATCGCTATGACTATTATTATTATCCTTATTACTATTATTATGAGCACTATAACTATTATTATTATCCTTATTACTATTATTATTATCGCTATGACTGTTATTATTATCCTTATTCTATTATTACTATCCCTATTACTCTTGTCTTTATCCTTATAACTATTATCATTTCCCTTATTACTATTATTATTATCGCTATAACTATTATTATTATCCTTATTACTATTATTATTATCGCTATGACTATTATTATTATCCTTATTACTATTATTATGAGCACTATAACTATTATTATTATCCTTATTACTATTATTATTATCGCTATGACTGTTATTATTATCCTTATTCTATTATTACTATCCCTATTACTCTTGTCTTTATCCTTATAACTATTATCATTTCCCTTATTACTATTATTATTATCGCTATAACTATTATTATTATCCTTATTACTATTATTATTATCGCTATGACTGTTATTATTATCCTTATTACTATTATTATTAGCACTATACTTATTATTATTATCCTTATTACTATTATTATTATCGCAATGACTGTAATTATTATCCTTATTCTATTATTACTATCCCTATAACTCTTGTTTTTGTCCTTATATCTATTATTATGATCGTTAATACTATTAGTATTATCGTTATAATTGTTATTATTATCCTTATTACTAGTATTATTATCGCTATGACTGTTATTATTATCCTTATTCTATTATTACTATCGTATTACTCTTTTCTCTATCCTTCTAACTATTATTATTATGCTTGTTACTATTATTATTAGCACTATAACTATTATTATAACTGATTCTATTATTACTATCCCTATTACTCTTGTTTTTATCCTTATAACTATTATTATTATCCTTATTACTATTATTATTAGCACTATAACTATTATTATTAGCTCTATAACTACTATTATTATCCTTATTACAAGTATTATTAGCACTATAACTATTATGTTTATCCTTATTACTATTATTATTAGCACTATAACTATTATTATTATCCTTATTACTAGTATTAGTACGACAATAACTATTATGTTTATCCTTTTTACTATTATTATTCGCACTATAACTGTTATTATTATCCTTATCCTTTTATTACTATCCCTTTAGCTGTTGTCTTTATCCTTATTACTATTATTATTATCCTTATTATTATTATTATTATCGCTATAACTGTGATTATTATCCTTATTCTATTGTTACTATCCGTATTATTCTTGTCTTTATCCTTATAACTATTATTATTATCCTTATTATTATTATTATTATCGATATAACTGTTATTATTATGCATATTCTATTGTTACTATCCGTATTACTCTTGTCTTTATCCTTATGACTATTATTCTTATTCATATTACTATTATTATTATCCTTATTACTATTATTATTATCGCTATAACTGTTATTATTATCCTTATTATTATTATTATTATAGCTGTAACTGTTATTATTATTCTTATTACTATTATTAATATCGCTATAAATGTTATTATTATGACTGCTACTGTTATTTCTATTCATATTACTATTATTATTACCCTTATTACTATTATTATTATCGCTATAACTGTTATTATTATCCTTATTACTATTTTTATTATCGCTATAACTGTTATTATTATCCTTAATACTATTATTATTATCGCTATGACTGTTATTATTATCCTTATTCTATTATTACTATCCCTATTACTTTTGTCTTTATCCTTATAACTATTATTATTATCCCTATTCCCCTTGTCTTTATCCTTATAACTATTATTATTATCGCTATAACTGCTATTATTATCCTTATTACTATTATTCTTATCGCTATAACTGTTATTATTATTCTTATTACTATTATTATTATCGCTATAACTGTTATTATTATCCTTAATACTATTATTAATATCGCTATGACTGTTAGTATTATCCTTATTCTATTGTTACTATCCGTATTATTCTTGTCTTTATCCTTATAACTATTATTATTATCCTTATTATTATTATTATTATCGCTATAACTGTTATTATTATTCTTATTATTATTATTATTATTATCCCTATTCCTCTTGTCTTTATCCTTATAACTATTATTATTATCGCTATAACTGTTATTATTATTCTTCTTATTATTATTATTATCCCTATTACTCTTGTCTTTATCCTTATAACTATTATTATTATGCTTATTAGTAATATTATTATCGCTATAACTGTTATTATTATCCTTATTCTATTGTTAGTATCCGTATTACTCTTGTCTTTATCCATATAACTGTTATTATTATCCTTATTACTATTATTATTATCGCTATAACTGTTATTATTATTCTTATTACTATTATTATTATCGCTATAACTGTTATTATTATTCTTATTCTATTGTTACTATCCGTATTACTCTTGTCATTATCCTTATGACTATTATTATTATTTTTATTATTATTATTATCGCTATAACTGTTATAATTATCCTTATTACTATTATTATTATCGCTATAACTGTTATTATTATTCTTATTATTATTATTATTATCCCTATTCCTCTTGTCTTTATCCTTATAACTATTATTATTATCGCCATTAATGTTATTATTATCATTATTACTGTTATTACTGTTCTTATTACTATTACTATTATCCCAATTCCTCTTGTCTTTATCCATATAACTATAATTATTATCCTTATTACTATTATTATTATCGCTATAACTGTTATTATTATTCGTATTACTATTATTATTATCGCTATAACTGTTATTATTATTCTTATTACTATTATTATTATCGCTATAACTGTTATTATTATTCTTATTCTATTGTTACTATCCGTATTACTCTTGTCTTTATCCTTATAACTGTTATTATTATCCTTATTACCATTATTATTATCGCTATAACTGTTATTATTATTCTTATTACTATTATTATTATCGCTATAACTGTTATTATTATTCTTATTCTATTGTTACTATCCGTATTACTCTTGTCATTATCCTCATAACTGTTATTATTATTCTTATTACTATTATTATTATCCCTATTCCTCTTGTCTTTATCCTTATGACTATTATTATTATTTTTATTATTATTATTATTATCGCTATAACTGTTATAATTATCCTTATTACTATTATTATTATCGCTATAACTGTTATTATTATTCTTATTATTATTATTATTATCCCTATTCCTCTTGCCTTTATCCTTGTAACTATTATTATTATCGCCATTAATGTTATTATTATCATTATTACTGTTATTACTGTTCTTATTACTATTACTATTTTCCCAATTCCTCTTGTCTTTGTCCATATAACTATTATTATTATCCTTATTACTATTATTATTATCCTTATTATTATTATTATTATCGCTATAACTGTTATTATTGTCCTTATTACTATTATTATTATCGCTATAACTGTTATTATTATTCTTATTACTATTATTATTCTCGCTATAACTGTTATTATTATCCTTATTACTATTATTATTAGCGCTATAACTGTTATTGTTATTCTTATTATTACTATTAGTATCGCTACAACTCTTATTATTATCCTTCTTCTATTGTTACTATCTGTTTTACTCTTGCCTTTATCCTTATAACTATTATTATTATCCTCATTCTATTGTTACTATCCGTATTACTCTTGTCTTTATCCTTATAACTATTATTATTATCCTTATTACTATTATTATTATCGCTATAACTGTTATTATTATCCTAATTCTATTGGTACTATCCGTATTACTCTTGTCATTATCGTTATAACTGTTATTATTATTCTTATTACTATTATTATTATCCCTATTCCTCTTGTCTTTAACCTTATGACTATTATTATTGGCCTTATTACATTTATTATTATCGCTATAACTGTTATTATTATTCTTATTACTATTATTATTATCCCTATTCCTCTTGTCTTTATCCTTCTATTATTATTATCCTTATTCTATTGTTGCTATCCGTATTACTCTTGTGTTTATCCTTATAACTGTTATTATTATTCTTATTACTATTATTTTTATCGCTATAACTGTTATTATTATCCTTATTCTATTGTTACTATCAGTATTCCTCTTGTCTTCATCCTGATAACTATTATTATTATCCTTATTACTATTATTATTATCGCTATAACTGTTATTATTATTCTTATTACTATTATTATTATCCCTATTCCTCTTGTCTTTATCCTTCTAACTATTATTGTTGTCCTTATTCTATTGTTACTATCCGTATTACTCTTGTGTTTATCCTTATAACTGTTATTATTATTCTTGTAACTATGATTATTATCGCTATAACTGTTATTATTATCCTTATTCTATTGTTACTATCCGTATTACTGTTGTGTTTATCCTTATAACTGTTATTATTATTCTTGTAACTATGATTATTATCGCTATAACTGTTATTATTATCCTTATTCTATTATTACTATCCCTATTACTCTTGTCTTTATCCTTATAACTATTATGATTATCCCTATTTCAATTGTCTTTATCCTTATAACTATTATTATTATCCTTATTACTATTATTATTATCGCTATAACTGTTATTATTATCCTTATTACTATTATTATTGTCGCTATAACTGTTATTATTATTCTTATTACTATTATTATTCTCGCTATAACTGTTATTATTATCCTTATTACTATTATTATTATCGCTATAACTGTTATTGTTATTCTTATTATTACTATTAGTATCGCTACAACTCTTATTATTATCCTTCTTCTATTATTACTATCTGTTTTACTCTTGCCTTTATCCTTATAAATATTATTATTATCCTCATTCTATTGTTACTATCCGTATTACTCTTGTCTTTATCCTTATAACTATTATTATTATCCTTATTCTATTGTTACTATCCGTATTACTCTTCTGTTTATCCTTATAACTGTTATTATTATTCTTATTACTATTATTATTATCGCTATAACTGTTATTATTATCCTTATTACTATTATTATTATCGCTATAACTGTTATTATTATTCTTATTACTATTATTATTCTCGCTATAACTGTTATTATTATCCTTATTACTATTATTATTATCGCTATAACTGTTATTGTTATTCTTATTATTACTATTAGTATCGCTACAACTCTTATTATTATCCTTCTTCTATTGTTACTATCTGTTTTACTCTTGCCTTTATCCTTATAAATATTATTATTATCCTCATTCTATTGTTACTATCCGTATTACTCTTGTCTTTATCCTTATAACTATTATTATTATCCTTATTCTATTGTTGCTATCCGTATTACTCTTGTGTTTATCCTTATAACTGTTATTATTATTCTTATTACTATTATTATTATCGCTATAACTGTTATTATTATTTTTATTCTATTGTTACTATCCGTATTCCTCTTGTCTTCATCCTGATAACTATTATTATTATCCTTATTACTATTATTATTATCGTTATAACTGTTATTATTATCCTTATTATTATTATTATTATCGCTATAACTGTTATAATTATCCTTATTACTATTATTTTTATCGCTATAACTGTTATTATTATCCTTCTTCTATTGTTACTATCCGTTTTATTCTTGCCTTTATCCTTATAACTATTATTATTATCCTCATTCTATTGTTACTATCCGTATTACTCTTGTCTTTATCCTTATAACTATTATTATTATCCTTATTACTATTATTATTATCGCTATAACTGTTATTATTATTCTTATTACTATTATTATTATCCCTATTCCTCTTGTCTTTATCCTTCTAACTATTATTGTTGTCCTTATTCTATTGTTACTATCCGTATTACTCTTGTGTTTATCCTTATAACTGTTATTATTATTCTTGTAACTATGATTATTATCGCTATAACTGTTATTATTATCCTTATTCTATTGTTACTATCCGTATTACTGTTGTGTTTATCCTTATAACTGTTATTATTATTCTTGTAACTATGATTATTATCGCTATAACTGTTATTATTATCCTTATTCTATTATTACTATCCCTATTACTCTTGTCTTTATCCTTATAACTATTATTATTATCCCTATTTCTCTTGTCTTCATCCTTATAACTATTATTATTATTCTTATTATTATTATTATTCTTATTATTATTATTATTATCGCTATAACTGTTATTAATGTCCTTATTCTATTGTTACCATCCGTATTACTCTTGTCTTTATCCTTTTAACTAGTATTATTATCCTTATTAACATTATTATTATCTCTATAACTGTTCTTATTATCATTCTTACTGTTATTATTATCGCTATAACTGTTATTATTATCTTTATGCCATTATTACTATCCCTATTACTCTTGTCTTTATCCTTATAACTATTATTATTATCCTTATTACTATTATTATTATCGCTATAACTGTTATTATTATTCTTATTACTATTATTATTATCCCTATTCCTCTTGTCTTTATCCTCCTAACTATTATTATTATCCTTATTCTATTGTTACTATCCGTATTACTCTTGTGTTTATCCTTGTAACTGTTATTATTATTCTTGTAACTATGATTATTATCGCTATAACTGTTATTATTATCCTTATTCTATTGTTACTATCCGTATTACTCTTGTCTTTATCCTTATAACTATTATTATTATCCTTATTCTATTGTTGCTATCCGTATTACTCTTGTGTTTATCCTTATAACTGTTATTATTATTCTTATTACTATTATTATTATCGCTATAACTGTTATTATTATTCTTATTATTATTATTATTATCCCTATTCCTCTTGTCTTTATCCTTATAACTATTATTATTATCGCCATTAATGTTATTATTATCATTATTACTGTTATTACTGTTCTTATTACTATTACTATTATCCCAATTCCTCTTGTCTTTATCCATATAACTATAATTATTATCCTTATTACTATTATTATTATCGCTATAACTGTTATTATTATTCGTATTACTATTATTATTATCGCTATAACTGTTATTATTATTCTTATTACTATTATTATTATCGCTATAACTGTTATTATTATTCTTATTCTATTGTTACTATCCGTATTACTCTTGTCTTTATCCTTATAACTGTTATTATTATCCTTATTACCATTATTATTATCGCTATAACTGTTATTATTATTCTTATTACTATTATTATTATCGCTATAACTGTTATTATTATTCTTATTCTATTGTTACTATCCGTATTACTCTTGTCATTATCCTCATAACTGTTATTATTATTCTTATTACTATTATTATTATCCCTATTCCTCTTGTCTTTATCCTTATGACTATTATTATTATTTTTATTATTATTATTATTATCGCTATAACTGTTATAATTATCCTTATTACTATTATTATTATCGCTATAACTGTTATTATTATTCTTATTATTATTATTATTATCCCTATTCCTCTTGCCTTTATCCTTGTAACTATTATTATTATCGCCATTAATGTTATTATTATCATTATTACTGTTATTACTGTTCTTATTACTATTACTATTTTCCCAATTCCTCTTGTCTTTGTCCATATAACTATTATTATTATCCTTATTACTATTATTATTATCCTTATTATTATTATTATTATCGCTATAACTGTTATTATTGTCCTTATTACTATTATTATTATCGCTATAACTGTTATTATTATTCTTATTACTATTATTATTCTCGCTATAACTGTTATTATTATCCTTATTACTATTATTATTAGCGCTATAACTGTTATTGTTATTCTTATTATTACTATTAGTATCGCTACAACTCTTATTATTATCCTTCTTCTATTGTTACTATCTGTTTTACTCTTGCCTTTATCCTTATAACTATTATTATTATCCTCATTCTATTGTTACTATCCGTATTACTCTTGTCTTTATCCTTATAACTATTATTATTATCCTTATTACTATTATTATTATCGCTATAACTGTTATTATTATCCTAATTCTATTGGTACTATCCGTATTACTCTTGTCATTATCGTTATAACTGTTATTATTATTCTTATTACTATTATTATTATCCCTATTCCTCTTGTCTTTAACCTTATGACTATTATTATTGGCCTTATTACATTTATTATTATCGCTATAACTGTTATTATTATTCTTATTACTATTATTATTATCCCTATTCCTCTTGTCTTTATCCTTCTATTATTATTATCCTTATTCTATTGTTGCTATCCGTATTACTCTTGTGTTTATCCTTATAACTGTTATTATTATTCTTATTACTATTATTTTTATCGCTATAACTGTTATTATTATCCTTATTCTATTGTTACTATCAGTATTCCTCTTGTCTTCATCCTTATAACTATTATTATTATCCTTATTACTATTATTATTATCGCTATAACTGTTATTATTATCCGTATTCCTCTTGTCTCCATCCTTATAACTATTATTATTATCCTTATTATTATTATTATTATCGCTATAACTGTTATAATTATCCTTGTTACTATTATTATTATCGCTATAACTGTTATTATTATCCTTATTCTATTGTTACTATCCGTATTACTCTTGTCTTTAACCTTACAACTGTTATTATTATCCTTATTACTATTATTATTATCGCTATAACTGTTATTATTATTCTTATTACTATTATTATTCTCGCTATAACTGTTATTATTATCCTTATTACTATTATTATTATCGCTATAACTGTTATTGTTATTCTTATTATTACTATTAGTATCGCTACAACTCTTATTATTATCCTTCTTCTATTGTTACTATCTGTTTTACTCTTGCCTTTATCCTTATAAATATTATTATTATCCTCATTCTATTGTTACTATCCGTATTACTCTTGTCTTTATCCTTATAACTATTATTATTATCCTTATTCTATTGTTGCTATCCGTATTACTCTTGTGTTTATCCTAATAACTGTTATTATCATTCTTATTACTATTATTATTATCGCTATAACTGTTATTATTATTTTTATTCTATTGTTACTATCCGTATTCCTCTTGTCTTCATCCTGATAACTATTATTATTATCCTTATTACTATTATTATTATCGCTATAACTGTTATTATTATTCTTATTACTATTATTATTATCCCTATTCCTCTTGTCTTTATCCTTCTAACTATTATTGTTGTCCTTATTCTATTGTTACTATCCGTATTACTCTTGTGTTTATCCTTATAACTGTTATTATTATTCTTGTAACTATGATTATTATCGCTATAACTGTTATTATTATCCTTATTCTATTGTTACTATCCGTATTACTGTTGTGTTTATCCTTATAACTGTTATTATTATTCTTGTAACTATGATTATTATCGCTATAACTGTTATTATTATCCTTATTCTATTATTACTATCCCTATTACTCTTGTCTTTATCCTTATAACTATTATGATTATCCCTATTTCAATTGTCTTTATCCTTATAACTATTATTATTATCCTTATTACTATTATTATTATCGCTATAACTGTTATTATTATCCTTATTACTATTATTATTGTCGCTATAACTGTTATTATTATTCTTATTACTATTATTATTCTCGCTATAACTGTTATTATTATCCTTATTACTATTATTATTATCGCTATAACTGTTATTGTTATTCTTATTATTACTATTAGTATCGCTACAACTCTTATTATTATCCTTCTTCTATTATTACTATCTGTTTTACTCTTGCCTTTATCCTTATAAATATTATTATTATCCTCATTCTATTGTTACTATCCGTATTACTCTTGTCTTTATCCTTATAACTATTATTATTATCCTTATTCTATTGTTACTATCCGTATTACTCTTCTGTTTATCCTTATAACTGTTATTATTATTCTTATTACTATTATTATTATCGCTATAACTGTTATTATTATCCTTATTACTATTATTATTATCGCTATAACTGTTATTATTATTCTTATTACTATTATTATTCTCGCTATAACTGTTATTATTATCCTTATTACTATTATTATTATCGCTATAACTGTTATTGTTATTCTTATTATTACTATTAGTATCGCTACAACTCTTATTATTATCCTTCTTCTATTGTTACTATCTGTTTTACTCTTGCCTTTATCCTTATAAATATTATTATTATCCTCATTCTATTGTTACTATCCGTATTACTCTTGTCTTTATCCTTATAACTATTATTATTATCCTTATTCTATTGTTGCTATCCGTATTACTCTTGTGTTTATCCTTATAACTGTTATTATTATTCTTATTACTATTATTATTATCGCTATAACTGTTATTATTATTTTTATTCTATTGTTACTATCCGTATTCCTCTTGTCTTCATCCTGATAACTATTATTATTATCCTTATTACTATTATTATTATCGTTATAACTGTTATTATTATCCTTATTATTATTATTATTATCGCTATAACTGTTATAATTATCCTTATTACTATTATTTTTATCGCTATAACTGTTATTATTATCCTTCTTCTATTGTTACTATCCGTTTTATTCTTGCCTTTATCCTTATAACTATTATTATTATCCTCATTCTATTGTTACTATCCGTATTACTCTTGTCTTTATCCTTATAACTATTATTATTATCCTTATTACTATTATTATTATCGCTATAACTGTTATTATTATTCTTATTACTATTATTATTATCCCTATTCCTCTTGTCTTTATCCTCCTAACTATTATTATTATCCTTATTCTATTGTTACTATCCGTATTACTCTTGTGTTTATCCTTGTAACTGTTATTATTATTCTTGTAACTATGATTATTATCGCTATAACTGTTATTATTATCCTTATTCTATTGTTACTATCCGTATTACTCTTGTCTTTATCCTTATAACTATTATTATTATCCTTATTACTATTATTATTATCGCTATAACTGTTATTATTATCCTTATTACTATTATTATTATCGCTATAACTGTTATTATTATTCTTATTATTTTTATTAGTATCGCTATAACTCTTATTATTATCCTTCTTCTATTGTTACTATCCGTTTTACTCTTGTCTTTATCCTTATAACTATTATTATTATCCTTATTCTATTGTTGCTATCCGTATTACTCTTGTGTTTATCCTTATAACTGTTATTATTATTCTTATTACTATTATTATTATCGCTATAACTGTTATTATTATTCTTATTACTATTATTATTAACCCTATTCCTCTTGTCTTTATCCTTCTAACTATTATTGTTGTCCTTATTCTATTGTTACTATCCGTATTACTCTTGTGTTTATCCTTATAACTGTTATTATTATTCTTGTAACTATGATTATTATCGCTATAACTGTTATTATTATCCTTATTCTATTGTTACTATCCGTATTACTGTTGTGTTTATCCTTATAACTGTTATTATTATTCTTGTAACTATGATTATTATCGCTATAACTGTTATTATTATCCTTATTCTATTATTACTATCCCTATTACTCTTGTCTTTATCCTTATAACTATTATTATTATCCCTATTTCTCTTGTCTTCATCCTAATAACTATTATTATTATTCTTATTATTATTATTATTATCGCTATAACTGTTATTAATGTCCTTATTCTATTGTTACCATCCGTATTACTCTTGTCTTTATCCTTTTAACTAGTATTATTATCCTTATTAACATTATTATTGTCTCTATAACTGTTCTTATTATCATTCTTACTGTTATTATTATCGCTATAACTGTTATTATTATCTTTATGCCATTATTACTATCCCTATTACTCTTGTCTTTATCCTTATAACTATTATTATTATCCTTATTACTATTATTATTATCGCTATAACTGTTATTATTATTCTTATTACTATTATTATTATCCCTATTCCTCTTGTCTTTATCCTTCTATTATTATTATGCTTATTCTATTGTTGCTATCCGTATTACTCTTGTGTTTATCCTTATAACTGTTATTATTATTCTTATTACTATTATTTTTATCGCTATAACTGTTATTATTATCCTTATTCTATTGTTACTATCCGTATCACTCTTGTCTTTATCCTTACAACTGTTATTATTATTCCTATTACTATTATTATTATCGCTATAACTGTTATTATTATCCTTATTCTATTGTTACTATCAGTATTCCTCTTGTCTTCATCCTTATAACTATTATTATTATCCTTATTACTATTATTATTATCGCTATAACTGTTATTATTATCCGTATTCCTCTTGTCTCCATCCTTATAACTATTATTATTATCCTTATTATTATTATTATTATCGCTATAACTGTTATAATTATCCTTATTACTATTATTATTATCGCTATAACTGTTATTATTATCCTTATTCTATTGTTACTATCCGTATTACTCTTGTGTTTATCCTTGTAACTGTTATTATTATTCTTGTAACTATGATTATTATCGCTATAACTGTTATTATTATCCTCATTCTATTGTTACTATCCGTATTACTCTTGTCTTTATCCTTATAACTATTATTATTATCCTTATTACTATTATTATTATCGCTATAACTGTTATTATTATTCTTATTACTATTATTATTCTCGCTATAACTGTTATTATTATCCTTATTACTATTATTATTATCGGTATACCTGTTATTGTTATTCTTATTATTACTATTAGTATCGCTACAACTCTTATTATTATCCTTCTTCTATTGTTACTATCTGTTTTACTCTTGTCTTTATCCTTATAACTATTATTATTATCCTTATTCTATTGTTACTATCCGTATTACTCTTCTGTTTATCCTTATAACTGTTATTATTATTCTTATTACTATTATTATTATCGCTATAACTGTTATTATTATCCTAATTCTATTGTTACTATCCGTATTACTCTTGTCATTATCCTTATAACTGTTATTATTATTCTTATTACTATTATTATTATCCCTATTCCCCTTGTCTTTATCCTTATAACTATTATTATTATCGCTATAACTGCTATTATTATCCTTATTACTATTATTCTTATCGCTATAACTGTTATTATTATTCTTATTACTATTATTATTATCGCTATAACTGTTATTATTATCCTTAATACTATTATTAATATCGCTATGACTGTAATTATTATTCTTATTACTATTATTATTATCCCTATTCCTCTTGTCTTTATCCTTCTAACTATTATTGTTGTCCTTATTCTATTGTTACTATCCGTATTACTCTTGTGTTTATCCTTATAACTGTTATTATTATTCTTGTAACTATGATTATTATCGCTATAACTGTTATTATTATCCTTATTCTATTGTTACTATCCCTATTACTCTTGTCTTTATCCTTATAACTATTATTATTATCCCTATTTCTCTTGTCTTCATCCTTATAACTATTATTATTATTCTTATTATTATTATTATTATCGCTATAACTGTTATTAATGTCCTTATTCTATTGTTACCATCCGTATTACTCTTGTCTTTATCCTTTTAACTAGTATTATTATCCTTATTAACATTATTATTGTCTCTATAACTGTTCTTATTATCATTCTTACTGTTATTATTATCGCTATAACTGTTATTATTATCTTTATGCCATTATTACTATCCCTATTACTCTTGTCTTTATCCTTATAACTATTATTATTATCCTTATTACTATTATTATTATCGCTATAACTGTTATTATTATTCTTATTACTATTATTATTATCCCTATTCCTCTTGTCTTTATCCTCCTAACTATTATTATTATCCTTATTCTATTGTTACTATCCGTATTACTCTTGTGTTTATCCTTGTAACTGTTATTATTATTCTTGTAACTATGATTATTATCGCTATAACTGTTATTATTATCCTTATTCTATTGTTACTATCCGTATTACTCTTGTCTTTATCCTTATAACTATTATTATTATCCTTATTACTATTATTATTATCGCTATAACTGTTATTATTATCCTTATTACTATTATTATTATCGCTATAACTGTTATTATTATTCTTATTATTTTTATTAGTATCGCTATAACTCTTATTATTATCCTTCTTCTATTGTTACTATCCGTTTTACTCTTGCCTTTATCCTTATATCTTTTATTATTATCCTCATTACTATTGTTACTATCCGTAAACTCTTGTCTTTATCCATATAACTATTATTACTATCCTTATTACTATTATTATTATCGCTATAACTGTTATAATTATTCTTATTACTATTATTATTATCCCTATTCATCTTGTCTTTATCCTTATAACTATTATTATTCTCCTAATTATTATTATTATTATCGCCATAACTGTTATTATTATTCTTATTACTATTATTATTATCCCTATTCCTCTTGTCTTTATCCTTCTAACTATTATTATTATCCTTATTCTATTGTTACTATCCGTATTACTCCTGTGTTTATCCTTATAACTGTTATTATTATTGTTGTAACTATGATTATTATCGCTATAACTGTTATTATTATCTTTATTCTATTGTTACTATCCGTATTACTGTTGTGTTTATCCTTATAACTGTTATTATTATTCTTGTAACTATGATTATTGTCGCTATAACTGTCATTATTATCCTTATTCTATTATTACTATCCCTATTACTCTTGTCTTTATCCGTATAACTATTATTATTATCCCTATTTCTCTTGTCTTCATCCTTATAACTATTATTATTATCCTTATTACTATTATTATTACCGCTATAACTGTTATTATTATTCTTATTACTATTATGATTATCCCTATTTCAATTGTCTTTATCCTTATAACTATTATTATTATCCTTATTACTATTATTATTATCGCTATAACTGTTATTATTATCCTTATTACTATTATTATTATCGCTATAACTGTTATTATTATCCTTATTACTATTATTATTAGCGCTATAACTGTTATTGTTATTCTTATTATTACTATTAGTATCGCTACAACTCTTATTATTATCCTTCTTCTATTGTTACTATCTGTTTTACTCTTGCCTTTATCCTTATAACTATTATTATTATCCTCATTCTATTGTTACTATCCGTATTACTCTTGTCTTCATCCTTATAACTATTATTATTATCCTTATTACTATTATTATTATCGCTATAACTGTTATTATTATCCGTATTCCTCTTGTCTCCATCCTTATAACTATTATTATTATCCTTATTATTATTATTATTATCGCTATAACTGTTATAATTATCCTTGTTACTATTATTATTATCGCTATAACTGTTATTATTATCCTTATTCTATTGTTACTATCCGTATTACTCTTGTCTTTAACCTTACAACTGTTATTATTATCCTTATTACTATTATTATTATCGCTATAACTGTTATTATTATTCTTATTACTATTATTATTCTCGCTATAACTGTTATTATTATCCTTATTACTATTATTATTATCGCTATAACTGTTATTGTTATTCTTATTATTACTATTAGTATCGCTACAACTCTTATTATTATCCTTCTTCTATTGTTACTATCTGTTTTACTCTTGCCTTTATCCTTATAAATATTATTATTATCCTCATTCTATTGTTACTATCCGTATTACTCTTGTCTTTATCCTTATAACTATTATTATTATCCTTATTCTATTGTTGCTATCCGTATTACTCTTGTGTTTATCCTTATAACTGTTATTATCATTCTTATTACTATTATTATTATCGCTATAACTGTTATTATTATTTTTATTCTATTGTTACTATCCGTATTCCTCTTGTCTTCATCCTGATAACTATTACTATTATCCTTATTACTATTATTATTATCGCTATAACTGTTATTATTATCCTTATTATTATTATTATTATCGCTATAACTGTTATAATTATCCTTATTACTATTATTATTATCGCTATAACTGTTATTATTATCCTTCTTCTATTGTTACTATCCGTTTTATTCTTGCCTTTATCCTTATAACTATTATTATTATCCTCATTCTATTGTTACTATCCGTATTACTCTTGTCTTTATCCTTATAACTATTATTATTATCCTTATTACTATTATTATTATCGCTATAACTGTTATTATTATTCTAATTACTATTATTATTATCCCTATTCCTCTTGTCTTTATCCTTCTAACTATTATTGTTGTCCTTATTCTATTGTTACTATCCGTATTACTCTTGTGTTTATCCTTATAACTGTTATTATTATTCTTGTAACTATGATTATTATCGCTATAACTGTTATTATTATCCTTATTCTATTGTTACTATCCGTATTACTGTTGTGTTTATCCTTATAACTGTTATTATTATTCTTGTAACTATGATTATTATCGCTATAACTGTTATTATTATCCTTATTCTATTATTACTATCCCTATTACTCTTGTCTTTATCCTTATAACTATTATGATTATCCCTATTTCAATTGTCTTTATCCTTATAACTATTATTATTATCCTTATTACTATTATTATTATCGCTATAACTGTTATTATTATCCTTATTACTATTATTATTGTCGCTATAACTGTTATTATTATTCTTATTACTATTATTATTCTCGCTATAACTGTTATTATTATCCTTATTACTATTATTATTATCGCTATAACTGTTATTGTTATTCTTATTATTACTATTAGTATCGCTATAACTGTTATTATTATCCTTATTACTATTATTATTATCGGTATACCTGTTATTGTTATTCTTATTATTACTATTAGTATCGCTACAACTCTTATTATTATCCTTCTTCTATTGTTACTATCTGTTTTACTCTTGTCTTTATCCTTATAACTATTATTATTATCCTTATTCTATTGTTACTATCCGTATTACTCTTCTGTTTATCCTTATAACTGTTATTATTATTCTTATTACTATTATTATTATCGCTATAACTGTTATTATTATCCTAATTCTATTGTTACTATCCGTATTACTCTTGTCATTATCCTTATAACTGTTATTATTATTCTTATTACTATTATTATTATCCCTATTCCCCTTGTCTTTATCCTTATAACTATTATTATTATCGCTATAACTGCTATTATTATCCTTATTACTATTATTCTTATCGCTATAACTGTTATTATTATTCTTATTACTATTATTATTATCGCTATAACTGTTATTATTATCCATAATACTATTATTAATATCGCTATGACTGTAATTATTATTCTTATTACTATTATTATTATCCCTATTCCTCTTGTCTTTATCCTTCTAACTATTATTGTTGTCCTTATTCTATTGTTACTATCCGTATTACTCTTGTGTTTATCCTTATAACTGTTATTATTATTCTTGTAACTATGATTATTATCGCTATAACTGTTATTATTATCCTTATTCTATTGTTACTATCCCTATTACTCTTGTCTTTATCCTTATAACTATTATTATTATCCCTATTTCTCTTGTCTTCATCCTTATAACTATTATTATTATTCTTATTATTATTATTATTATCGCTATAACTGTTATTAATGTCCTTATTCTATTGTTACCATCCGTATTACTCTTGTCTTTATCCTTTTAACTAGTATTATTATCCTTATTAACATTATTATTATCTCTATAACTGTTCTTATTATCATTCTTACTGTTATTATTATCGCTATAACTGTTATTATTATCTTTATGCCATTATTACTATCCCTATTACTCTTGTCTTTATCCTTATAACTATTATTATTATCCTTATTACTATTATTATTATCGCTATAACTGTTATTATTATTCTTATTACTATTATTATTATCCATATTCCTCTTGTCTTTATCCTCCTAACTATTATTATTATCCTTATTCTATTGTTACTATCCGTATTACTCTTGTGTTTATCCTTGTAACTGTTATTATTATTCTTGTAACTATGATTATTATCGCTATAACTGTTATTATTATCCTTATTCTATTGTTACTATCCGTATTACTCTTGTCTTTATCCTTATAACTATTATTATTATCCTTATTACTATTATTATTATCGCTATAACTGTTATTATTATCCTTATTACTATTATTATTATCGCTATAACTGTTATTATTATTCTTATTATTTTTATTAGTATCGCTATAACTCTTATTATTATCCTTCTTCTATTGTTACTATCCGTTTTACTCTTGTCTTTATCCTTATAACTATTATTATTATCCTTATTCTATTGTTGCTATCCGTATTACTCTTGTGTTTATCCTTATAACTGTTATTATTATTCTTATTACTATTATTATTATCGCTATAACTGTTATTATTATTCTTATTACTATTATTATTAACCCTATTCCTCTTGTCTTTATCCTTCTAACTATTATTGTTGTCCTTATTCTATTGTTACTATCCGTATTACTCTTGTGTTTATCCTTATAACTGTTATTATTATTCTTGTAACTATGATTATTATCGCTATAACTGTTATTATTATCCTTATTCTATTGTTACTATCCGTATTACTGTTGTGTTTATCCTTATAACTGTTATTATTATTCTTGTAACTATGATTATTATCGCTATAACTGTTATTATTATCCTTATTCTATTATTACTATCCCTATTACTCTTGTCTTTATCCTTATAACTATTATTATTATCCCTATTTCTCTTGTCTTCATCCTTATAACTATTATTATTATTCTTATTATTATTATTATTATCGCTATAACTGTTATTAATGTCCTTATTCTATTGTTACCATCCGTATTACTCTTGTCTTTATCCTTTTAACTAGTATTATTATCCTTATTAACATTATTATTGTCTCTATAACTGTTCTTATTATCATTCTTACTGTTATTATTATCGCTATAACTGTTATTATTATCTTTATGCCATTATTACTATCCCTATTACTCTTGTCTTTATCCTTATAACTATTATTATTATCCTTATTACTATTATTATTATCGCTATAACTGTTATTATTATTCTTATTACTATTATTATTATCCCTATTCCTCTTGTCTTTATCCTCCTAACTATTATTATTATCCTTATTCTATTGTTACTATCCGTATTACTCTTGTGTTTATCCTTGTAACTGTTATTATTATTCTTGTAACTATGATTCTTATCGCTATAACTGTTATTATTATCCTTATTCTATTGTTACTATCCGTATTACTCTTGTCTTTATCCTTATAACTATTATTATTATCCTTATTACTATTATTATTATCGCTATAACTGTTATTATTATCCTTATTACTATTATTATTATCGCTATAACTGTTATTATTATTCTTATTATTTTTATTAGTATCGCTATAACTCTTATTATTATCCTTCTTCTATTGTTACTATCCGTTTTACTCTTGCCTTTATCCTTATATCTTTTATTATTATCCTCATTACTATTGTTACTATCCGTAAACTCTTGTCTTTATCCATATAACTATTATTACTATCCTTATTACTATTATTATTATCGCTATAACTGTTATAATTATTCTTATTACTATTATTATTATCCCTATTCATCTTGTCTTTATCCTTATAACTATTATTATTCTCCTAATTATTATTATTATTATCGCCATAACTGTTATTATTATTCTTATTACTATTATTATTATCCCTATTCCTCTTGTCTTTATCCTTCTAACTATTATTATTATCCTTATTCTATTGTTACTATCCGTATTACTCCTGTGTTTATCCTTATAACTGTTATTATTATTGTTGTAACTATGATTATTATCGCTATAACTGTTATTATTATCTTTATTCTATTGTTACTATCCGTATTACTGTTGTGTTTATCCTTATAACTGTTATTATTATTCTTGTAACTATGATTATTGTCGCTATAACTGTCATTATTATCCTTATTCTATTATTACTATCCCTATTACTCTTGTCTTTATCCGTATAACTATTATTATTATCCCTATTTCTCTTGTCTTCATCCTTATAACTATTATTATTATCCTTATTACTATTATTATTACCGCTATAACTGTTATTATTATTCTTATTACTATTATGATTATCCCTATTTCAATTGTCTTTATCCTTATAACTATTATTATTATCCTTATTACTATTATTATTATCGCTATAACTGTTATTATTATCCTTATTACTATTATTATTATCGCTATAACTGTTATTATTATCCTTATTACTATTATTATTAGCGCTATAACTGTTATTGTTATTCTTATTATTACTATTAGTATCGCTACAACTCTTATTATTATCCTTCTTCTATTGTTACTATCTGTTTTACTCTTGCCTTTATCCTTATAACTATTATTATTATCCTCATTCTATTGTTACTATCCGTATTACTCTTGTCTTTATCCTTATAACTTTTATTATTATCCTTATTACTATTATTATTATCGCTATAACTGTTATTATTATCCTAATTCTATTGGTACTATCCGTATTACTCTTGTCATTATCGTTATAACTGTTATTATTATTCTTATTACTATTATTATTATCCCTATTCCTCTTGTCTTTAACCTTATGACTATTATTATTGGCCTTATTACATTTATTATTATCGCTATAACTGTTATTATTATTCTTATTACTATTATTATTATCCCTATTCCTCTTGTCTTTATCCTTCTATTATTATTATCCTTATTCTATTGTTGCTATCCGTATTACTCTTGTGTTTATCCTTATAACTGTTATTATTATTCTTATTACTATTATTTTTATCGCTATAACTGTTATTATTATCCTTATTCTATTGTTACTATCAGTATTCCTCTTGTCTTCATCCTTATAACTATTATTATTATCCTTATTACTATTATTATTATCGCTATAACTGTTATTATTATCCGTATTCCTCTTGTCTCCATCCTTATAACTATTATTATTATCCTTATTATTATTATTATTATCGCTATAACTGTTATAATTATCCTTGTTACTATTATTATTATCGCTATAACTGTTATTATTATCCTTATTCTATTGTTACTATCCGTATTACTCTTGTCTTTAACCTTACAACTGTTATTATTATCCTTATTACTATTATTATTATCGCTATAACTGTTATTATTATTCTTATTACTATTATTATTCTCGCTATAACTGTTATTATTATCCTTATTACTATTATTATTATCGCTATAACTGTTATTGTTATTCTTATTATTACTATTAGTATCGCTACAACTCTTATTATTATCCTTCTTCTATTGTTACTATCTGTTTTACTCTTGCCTTTATCCTTATAAATATTATTATTATCCTCATTCTATTGTTACTATCCGTATTACTCTTGTCTTTATCCTTATAACTATTATTATTATCCTTATTCTATTGTTGCTATCCGTATTACTCTTGTGTTTATCCTTATAACTGTTATTATCATTCTTATTACTATTATTATTATCGCTATAACTGTTATTATTATTTTTATTCTATTGTTACTATCCGCATTCCTCTTGTCTTCATCCTGATAACTATTACTATTATCCTTATTACTATTATTATTATCGCTATAACTGTTATTATTATCCGTATTCCTCTTGTCTCCATCCTTATAACTATTATTATTATCCTTATTATTATTATTATTATCGCTATAACTGTTATAATTATCCTTGTTACTATTATTATTATCGCTATAACTGTTATTATTATCCTTATTCTATTGTTACTATCCGTATTACTCTTGTCTTTAACCTTACAACTGTTATTATTATCCTTATTACTATTATTATTATCGCTATAACTGTTATTATTATTCTTATTACTATTATTATTCTCGCTATAACTGTTATTATTATCCTTATTACTATTATTATTATCGCTATAACTGTTATTGTTATTCTTATTATTACTATTAGTATCGCTACAACTCTTATTATTATCCTTCTTCTATTGTTACTATCTGTTTTACTCTTGCCTTTATCCTTATAAATATTATTATTATCCTCATTCTATTGTTACTATCCGTATTACTCTTGTCTTTATCCTTATAACTATTATTATTATCCTTATTCTATTGTTGCTATCCGTATTACTCTTGTGTTTATCCTTATGTAACGACCCTGGACCTAAGTACAGGGAGTTGCAGCGCTCGAGGGGTAAAGAGCGGTATTTACCTACCGAGCGACTCGATTTATTAATAAACTAATATTAAAGATTGTGGGATTCGTGTGGTGTGCGGTTAAGGATTGAAATCCACAGGTCAATACCTTTCAACAATACTATTTATTCAATAAATTATGAATATTAGAAATGGTAACAATTAACAATTAACATAAATAAAGAAAAGAATATATGTGAATAGTAACAATGAACGGCTAACTTGAAAAGAACTAAATAGTTATTGTCGTAATAATGAACAGAAAAATATATATATATATTTTAAATGATACGCGATCGTGAACATTAAATGTGTTCAACAAATAGAATTCGCTAGTTATGGATTTGCGACAAATCCTATCAAGATTCGGTGTTCAAATCTTACTATGCTCCTTTGCAAAAGTTAGTGAGATTCTATATTCCGAGAGTCTAATATTTAGTACTCTGAAATTAACGCAATTACAATATCTAACAAAATTAATGTGGTTTACAATTCGGCGCTATAACAAATCCTACCTAAGTCTGATTGTTTTCGGAGTTTGACTGAATACGCTTTTACAAAGTTGATAATATCAATATCTGAAATTAACGCAATTCTAACGCGATGTAGTCGACTACGTGATACGCGAATTTTTTTGACAGAACAATCTCTTTGAATAAATAAGAAAAATGTTTTAATGTTTCAAAGTCCTAAGATTTGAAGTTAATGTACATTTTTAACATTCCGTCGGAACAGTTACTCTTTTAATTATTTGATTCGACAACTAATTGTCCAAGACCCCTTTTTGTCAGATCGTACACTGACACCCAAAACCAGATCGCTTAATTGGGGAGCCTGCTGTTCGCTAGCTACTAGAACGACCCAACGATCAAGAATCAGATGAACAGAATACGTCCAACAGGGTAGCAAATAAAATTGACTTTAATTATAAATCGTAATTGCTCGACTGCCACCCAAAAGACACGGGCTTCAGAGACCAAGCTGCTCAGAATGGGGAGCCTGCTGTTCGCTGGCTACGAAACGACCCAGAGCTAACTCCGAGAATCTGACGGCAAGTTTAGTAATTCGACAGAAATTGCAATATGTATGTGAGTAGCTGAGAGCTCTCGTTCGGATGTCTCGATCTTTCTTGGCGCTGGGGATAGCACTCTCCTGACGGAGTTTCAGATACAAGACCGTTTGAATGGGGAGCCTGCTGTTCGCTAGCTACTAGAACGACCCAACGATCAAGTATCTAAATGGCGTAAACCCGCTCTTCCAATCAAGAATTGAGAATCTTTCGGCTCTTAATCAGCGAAAACTGTTCCGGATGTATAGACAACGTGTTCGCGGTTTGACTTCTAAAATTGTTCTGCGTCTTTAGACGGTTTTCGGCCGGTCTTATATACTCGAAGACCATACTTGGCGTTGTCCTTTTCGCACAATTCCTACGGGGATCTATGCTATGTGTTGAAGCATATGATGTCGCGGAATATTCCTAAGAATGATTTTGCGATGTTATCATTTATCTAGTTTAAACGAATAACTTTTTGACTTCGAGTATTGGCATTGCAACTAAACGTAATATTAGCTATTTTGTGTGGAGTGATTGATTTAGATAATTAATGATTTCAATATATTATAATGTGGTCGATTGAGAATATATCTTCTATCTCTCTTTTAGAAATAGCGCGTTAATTCTAAGAAATCCTGAGCTAGCGTCGCGGCACGTAGTATTTACATCGTGTTTCGGAATGTTCCATACGAAACATTCACAGTATAATTCTTATTCAAACAAAATAATATTTGTATTTGATTTTCAATAACGCAACCTAACATATAACTAATTGTCTTCGCGAGTAATAACTTAGATAACATGGTTAACAAAAATATATTCCTTCTATAGAGTATTTATTTAAATAAATGAAATAATAAATGAAATAATAAATGGGTCTGATGTTTTAGTGACATTCAACTAAACATTTAACTAAACAGTCTACATATTTCTTGAAGTAAATAATTATCAAATAAAAATAATATAATAGTCTGTACATTAAGAAAATATAGGTATATGTTACCGACAGTTGAACCAAATTCTATGTTGATTGGCATATTCTAGTGTCACGGTCGGTAATAGAAATATTACGGTCGATAATCGAAATTAAGTTGTACCTTTGATTAGCTTCTAGGCGTTAGGAGGATAAGAGAGAAAAAAAAACAAAAAAATTCTTCTGGGACGTTACACTTATAACTGTTATTATCATTCTTATTACTATTATTATTATCGCTATAACTGTTATTATTATTTTTATTCTATTGTTACTATCCGTATTCCTCTTGTCTTCATCCTGATAACTATTACTATTATCCTTATTACTATTATTATTATCGCTATAACTGTTATTATTATCCTTATTATTATTATTATTATCGCTATAACTGTTATAATTATCCTTATTACTATTATTATTATCGCTATAACTGTTATTATTATCCTTCTTCTATTGTTACTATCCGTTTTATTCTTGCCTTTATCCTTATAACTATTATTATTATCCTCATTCTATTGTTACTATCCGTATTACTCTTGTCTTTATCCTTATAACTATTATTATTATCCTTATTACTATTATTATTATCGCTATAACTGTTATTATTATTCTTATTACTATTATTATTATCCCTATTCCTCTTGTCTTTATCCTTCTAACTATTATTGTTGTCCTTATTCTATTGTTACTATCCGTATTACTCTTGTGTTTATCCTTATAACTGTTATTATTATTCTTGTAACTATGATTATTATCGCTATAACTGTTATTATTATCCTTATTCTATTGTTACTATCCGTATTACTGTTGTGTTTATCCTTATAACTGTTATTATTATTCTTGTAACTATGATTATTATCGCTATAACTGTTATTATTATCCTTATTACTATTATTATTGTCGCTATAACTGTTATTATTATTCTTATTACTATTATTATTCTCGCTATAACTGTTATTATTATCCTTATTACTATTATTATTATCGCTATAACTGTTATTGTTATTCTTATTATTACTATTAGTATCGCTACAACTCTTATTATTATCCTTCTTCTATTATTACTATCTGTTTTACTCTTGCCTTTATCCTTATAAATATTATTATTATCCTCATTCTATTGTTACTATCCGTATTACTCTTGTCTTTATCCTTATAACTATTATTATTATCCTTATTCTATTGTTACTATCCGTATTACTCTTCTGTTTATCCTTATAACTGTTATTATTATTCTTATTACTATTATTATTATCGCTATAACTGTTATTATTATCCTTATTACTATTATTATTATCGCTATAACTGTTATTATTATTCTTATTACTATTATTATTCTCGCTATAACTGTTATTATTATCCTTATTACTATTATTATTATCGCTATAACTGTTATTGTTATTCTTATTATTACTATTAGTATCGCTACAACTCTTATTATTATCCTTCTTCTATTGTTACTATCTGTTTTACTCTTGCCTTTATCCTTATAAATATTATTATTATCCTCATTCTATTGTTACTATCCGTATTACTCTTGTCTTTATCCTTATAACTATTATTATTATCCTTATTCTATTGTTGCTATCCGTATTACTCTTGTGTTTATCCTTATAACTGTTATTATTATTCTTATTACTATTATTATTATCGCTATAACTGTTATTATTATTTTTATTCTATTGTTACTATCCGTATTCCTCTTGTCTTCATCCTGATAACTATTATTATTATCCTTATTACTATTATTATTATCGTTATAACTGTTATTATTATCCTTATTATTATTATTATTATCGCTATAACTGTTATAATTATCCTTATTACTATTATTATTATCGCTATAACTGTTATTATTATCCTTCTTCTATTGTTACTATCCGTTTTATTCTTGCCTTTATCCTTATAACTATTATTATTATCCTCATTCTATTGTTACTATCCGTATTACTCTTGTCTTTATCCTTATAACTATTATTATTATCCTTATTACTATTATTATTATCGCTATAACTGTTATTATTATTCTTATTACTATTATTATTATCCCTATTCCTCTTGTCTTTATCCTTCTAACTATTATTGTTGTCCTTATTCTATTGTTACTATCCGTATTACTCTTGTGTTTATCCTTATAACTGTTATTATTATTCTTGTAACTATGATTATTATCGCTATAACTGTTATTATTATCCTTATTCTATTGTTACTATCCGTATTACTGTTGTGTTTATCCTTATAACTGTTATTATTATTCTTGTAACTATGATTATTATCGCTATAACTGTTATTATTATCCTTATTCTATTATGACTATCCCTATTACTCTTGTCTTTATCCTTATAACTATTTTTATTATCCCTATTTCTCTTGTCTTCATCCTTATAACTATTATTATTATTCTTATTATTATTATTATTCTTATTATTATTATTATTATCGCTATAACTGTTATTAATGTCCTTATTCTATTGTTACCATCCGTATTACTCTTGTCTTTATCGTTTTAACTAGTATTATTATCCTTATTAACATTATTATTATCTCTATAACTGTTCTTATTATCATTCTTACTGTTATTATTATCGCTATAACTGTTATTATTATCTTTATGCCATTATTACTATCCCTATTACTCTTGTCTTTATCCTTATAACTATTATTATTATCCTTATTACTATTATTATTATCGCTATAACTGTTATTATTATTCTTATTACTATTATTATTATCCCTATTCCTCTTGTCTTTATCCTCCTAACTATTATTATTATCCTTATTCTATTGTTACTATCCGTATTACTCTTGTGTTTATCCTTGTAACTGTTATTATTATTCTTGTAACTATGATTATTATCGCTATAACTGTTATTATTATCCTTATTCTATTGTTACTATCCGTATTACTCTTGTCTTTATCCTTATAACTATTATTATTATCCTTATTACTATTATTATTATCGCTATAACTGTTATTATTATCCTTATTACTATTATTATTATCGCTATAACTGTTATTATTATTCTTATTATTTTTATTAGTATCGCTATAACTCTTATTATTATCCTTCTTCTATTGTTACTATCCGTTTTACTCTTGTCTTTATCCTTATAACTATTATTATTATCCTTATTCTATTGTTGCTATCCGTATTACTCTTGTGTTTATCCTTATAACTGTTATTATTATTCTTATTACTATTATTATTATCGCTATAACTGTTATTATTATTCTTATTACTATTATTATTAACCCTATTCCTCTTGTCTTTATCCTTCTAACTATTATTGTTGTCCTTATTCTATTGTTACTATCCGTATTACTCTTGTGTTTATCCTTATAACTGTTATTATTATTCTTGTAACTATGATTATTATCGCTATAACTGTTATTATTATCCTTATTCTATTGGTACTATCCGTATTACTGTTGTGTTTATCCTTATAACTGTTATTATTATTCTTGTAACTATGATTATTATCGCTATAACTGTTATTATTATCCTTATTCTATTATTACTATCCCTATTACTCTTGTCTTTATCCTTATAACTATTATTATTATCCCTATTTCTCTTGTCTTCATCCTTATAACTATTATTATTATTCTTATTATTATTATTATTATCGCTATAACTGTTATTAATGTCCTTATTCTATTGTTACCATCCGTATTACTCTTGTCTTTATCCTTTTAACTAGTATTATTATCCTTATTAACATTATTATTGTCTCTATAACTGTTCTTATTATCATTCTTACTGTTATTATTATCGCTATAACTGTTATTATTATCTTTATGCCATTATTACTATCCCTATTACTCTTGTCTTTATCCTTATAACTATTATTATTATCCTTATTACTATTATTATTATCGCTATAACTGTTATTATTATTCTTATTACTATTATTATTATCCCTATTCCTCTTGTCTTTATCCTTCTATTATTATTATCCTTATTCTATTGTTGCTATCCGTATTACTCTTGTGTTTATCCTTATAACTGTTATTATTATTCTTATTACTATTATTTTTATCGCTATAACTGTTATTATTATCCTTATTCTATTGTTACTATCCGTATCACTCTTGTCTTTATCCTTACAACTGTTATTATTATTCCTATTACTATTATTATTATCGCTATAACTGTTATTATTATCCTTATTCTATTGTTACTATCAGTATTCCTCTTGTCTTCATCCTTATAACTATTATTATTATCCTTATTACTATTATTATTATCGCTATAACTGTTATTATTATCCGTATTCCTCTTGTCTCCATCCTTATAACTATTATTATTATCCTTATTATTATTATTATTATCGCTATAACTGTTATAATTATCCTTATTACTATTATTATTATCGCTATAACTGTTATTATTATCCTTATTCTATTGTTACTATCCGTATTACTCTTGTGTTTATCCTTGTAACTGTTATTATTATTCTTGTAACTATGATTATTATCGCTATAACTGTTATTATTATCCTCATTCTATTGTTACTATCCGTATTACTCTTGTCTTTATCCTTATAACTATTATTATTATCCTTATTACTATTATTATTATCGCTATAACTGTTATTATTATTCTTATTACTATTATTATTCTCGCTATAACTGTTATTATTATCCTTATTACTATTATTATTATCGGTATACCTGTTATTGTTATTCTTATTAATACTATTAGTATCGCTACAACTCTTATTATTATCCTTCTTCTATTGTTACTATCTGTTTTACTCTTGTCTTTATCCTTATAACTATTATTATTATCCTTATTCTATTGTTACTATCCGTATTACTCTTCTGTTTATCCTTATAACTGTTATTATTATTCTTATTACTATTATTATTATCGCTATAACTGTTATTATTATCCTTATTACTATTATTATTATCGCTATAACTGTTATTATTATTCTTATTACTATTATTATTCTCGCTATAACTGTTATTATTATCCTTATTACTATTATTATTATCGCTATAACTGTTATTGTTATTCTTATTATTACTATTAGTATCGCTACAACTCTTATTATTATCCTTCTTCTATTGTTACTATCTGTTTTACTCTTGCCTTTATCCTTATAAATATTATTATTATCCTCATTCTATTGTTACTATCCGTATTACTCTTGTCTTTATCCTTATAACTATTATTATTATCCTTATTCTATTGTTGCTATCCGTATTACTCTTGTGTTTATCCTTATAACTGTTATTATTATTCTTATTACTATTATTATTATCGCTATAACTGTTATTATTATTTTTATTCTATTGTTACTATCCGTATTCCTCTTGTCTTCATCCTGATAACTATTATTATTATCCTTATTACTATTATTATTATCGTTATAACTGTTATTATTATCCTTATTATTATTATTATTATCGCTATAACTGTTATAATTATCCTTATTACTATTATTATTATCGCTATAACTGTTATTATTATCCTTCTTCTATTGTTACTATCCGTTTTATTCTTGCCTTTATCCTTATAACTATTATTATTATCCTCATTCTATTGTTACTATCCGTATTACTCTTGTCTTTATCCTTATAACTATTATTATTATCCTTATTACTATTATTATTATCGCTATAACTGTTATTATTATTCTTATTACTATTATTATTATCCCTATTCCTCTTGTCTTTATCCTTCTAACTATTATTGTTGTCCTTATTCTATTGTTACTATCCGTATTACTCTTGTGTTTATCCTTATAACTGTTATTATTATTCTTGTAACTATGATTATTATCGCTATAACTGTTATTATTATCCTTATTCTATTGTTACTATCCGTATTACTGTTGTGTTTATCCTTATAACTGTTATTATTATTCTTGTAACTATGATTATTATCGCTATAACTGTTATTATTATCCTTATTCTATTATGACTATCCCTATTACTCTTGTCTTTATCCTTATAACTATTATTATTATCCCTATTTCTCTTGTCTTCATCCTTATAACTATTATTATTATTCTTATTATTATTATTATTCTTATTATTATTATTATTATCGCTATAACTGTTATTAATGTCCTTATTCTATTGTTACCATCCGTATTACTCTTGTCTTTATCCTTTTAACTAGTATTATTATCCTTATTAACATTATTATTACCTCTATAACTGTTCTTATTATCATTCTTACTGTTATTATTATCGCTATAACTGTTATTATTATCTTTATGCCATTATTACTATCCCTATTACTCTTGTCTTTATCCTTATAACTATTATTATTATCCTTATTACTATTATTATTATCGCTATAACTGTTATTATTATTCTTATTACTATTATTATTATCCCTATTCCTCTTGTCTTTATCCTCCTAACTATTATTATTATCCTTATTCTATTGTTACTATCCGTATTACTCTTGTGTTTATCCTTGTAACTGTTATTATTATTCTTGTAACTATGATTATTATCGCTATAACTGTTATTATTATCCTTATTCTATTGTTACTATCCGTATTACTCTTGTCTTTATCCTTATAACTATTATTATTATCCTTATTACTATTATTATTATCGCTATAACTGTTATTATTATCCTTATTACTATTATTATTATCGCTATAACTGTTATTATTATTCTTATTATTTTTATTAGTATCGCTATAACTCTTATTATTATCCTTCTTCTATTGTTACTATCCGTTTTACTCTTGTCTTTATCCTTATAACTATTATTATTATCCTTATTCTATTGTTGCTATCCGTATTACTGTTGTGTTTATCCTTATAACTGTTATTATTATTCTTGTAACTATGATTATTATCGCTATAACTGTTATTATTATCCTTATTCTATTATTACTATCCCTATTACTCTTGTCTTTATCCTTATAACTATTATTATTATCCCTATTTCTCTTGTCTTCATCCTTATAACTATTATTATTATTCTTATTATTATTATTATTATCGCTATAACTGTTATTAATGTCCTTATTCTATTGTTACCATCCGTATTACTCTTGTCTTTATCCTTTTAACTAGTATTATTATCCTTATTAACATTATTATTGTCTCTATAACTGTTCTTATTATCATTCTTACTGTTATTATTATCGCTATAACTGTTATTATTATCTTTATGCCATTATTACTATCCCTATTACTCTTGTCTTTATCCTTATAACTATTATTATTATCCTTATTACTATTATTATTATCGCTATAACTGTTATTATTATTCTTATTACTATTATTATTATCCCTATTCCTCTTGTCTTTATCCTCCTAACTATTATTATTATCCTTATTCTATTGTTACTATCCGTATTACTCTTGTGTTTATCCTTGTAACTGTTATTATTATTCTTGTAACTATGATTATTATCGCTATAACTGTTATTATTATCCTTATTCTATTGTTACTATCCGTATTACTCTTGTCTTTATCCTTATAACTATTATTATTATCCTTATTACTATTATTATTATCGCTATAACTGTTATTATTATCCTTATTACTATTATTATTATCGCTATAACTGTTATTATTATTCTTATTATTTTTATTAGTATCGCTATAACTCTTATTATTATCCTTCTTCTATTGTTACTATCCGTTTTACTCTTGCCTTTATCCTTATATCTTTTATTATTATCCTCATTACTATTGTTACTATCCGTAAACTCTTGTCTTTATCCATATAACTATTATTACTATCCTTATTACTATTATTATTATCGCTATAACTGTTATAATTATTCTTATTACTATTATTATTATCCCTATTCATCTTGTCTTTATCCTTATAACTATTATTATTCTCCTAATTATTATTATTATTATCGCCATAACTGTTATTATTATTCTTATTACTATTATTATTATCCCTATTCCTCTTGTCTTTATCCTTCTAACTATTATTATTATCCTTATTCTATTGTTACTATCCGTATTACTCCTGTGTTTATCCTTATAACTGTTATTATTATTCTTGTAACTATGATTATTATCGCTATAACTGTTATTATTATCTTTATTCTATTGTTACTATCCGTATTACTGTTGTGTTTATCCTTATAACTGTTATTATTATTCTTGTAACTATGATTATTATCGCTATAACTGTCATTATTATCCTTATTCTATTATTACTATCCCTATTACTCTTGTCTTTATCCGTATAACTATTATTATTATCCCTATTTCTCTTGTCTTCATCCTTATAACTATTATTATTATCCTTATTACTATTATTATTACCGCTATAACTGTTATTATTATTCTTATTACTATTATGATTATCCCTATTTCAATTGTCTTTATCCTTATTACTATTATTATTATCGCTATAACTGTTATTATTATCCTTATTACTATTATTATTATCGCTATAACTGTTATTATTATTCTTATTATTTTTATTAGTATCGCTATAACTCTTATTATTATCCTTCTTCTATTGTTACTATCCGTATTACTCTTGTGTTTATCCTTATATCTTTTATTATTATCCTCATTACTATTGTTACTATCCGTAACCTCTTGTCTTTATCCTTATAACTATTATTATTATCCTTATTACTATTATTATTATTGCTATAACTGTTATAATTATTCTTATTACTATTATTATTACCCCTATTCCTCTTGTCTTTATCCTTATAACTATTATTATTCTCCTAATTATTATTATTATTATCGCCATAACTGTTATTATTATCCTTATTACTATTATTATTATCCTTATTACCATTATTATTATCTCTATAACTGTTATTATTATTCTTAATACTATTATTATTATCGCTATAACTGTTATTATTGTCCTTATTACTATTATTATTATCGCTATAACTGTTATTATTATTCTTATTATTATTCTTATTATCAATATTCGTCTTGTCGTTATCCTTATAACTATTATTATTCGCCTTATTATTATTATTTAATCGCTATAACTGTTATTATTATCCTTATTACTATTATTATTATCGCTATAACTGTTATTATTATTCTTATTATTATTATTATTATCCCTATTCCTCTTGTCTTTATCCTTATAACTATTATTATTATCGCCATTAATGTTATTATTATCATTATTACTGTTATTACTGTTCTTATTACTATTACTATTATCCCAATTCCTCTTGTCTTTATCCATATAACTATAATTATTATCCTTATTACTATTATTATTATCGCTATTACTGTTATTATTATTCGTATTACTATTATTATTATCGCTATAACTGTTATTATTATTCTTATTCTATTGTTACTATCCGTATTACTCTTGTCATTATCCTCATAACTGTTATTATTATTCTTATTACTATTAATATTATCCCTATTCCTCTTGTCTTTATCCTTATGACTATTATTATTATTTTTATTATTATTATTATTATCGCTATAACTGTTATAATTATCCTTATTACTATTATTATTATCGCTATAACTGTTATTATTATTCTTATTATTATTATTATTATCCCTATTCCTCTTGCCTTTATCCTTATAACTATTATTATTATCGCCATTAATGTTATTATTATCATTATTACAGTTATTACTGTTCTTATTACTCTTACTATTTTCCCAATTGCTCTTGTCTTTATCCATATAACTATTATTATTATCCTTATTACTATTATTATTATCGCTATAACTGTTATTATTATCCTTATTCTATTGTTACTATACGTATTACTCTTGTCTTTATCCTTATAACTATTATTATTATCCTTATTACTATTATTATTATCCTTATTATTATTATTATTATCGCTATAACTGTTATTATTATCCTTATTACTATTATTAGTATCGCTATAACTGTTATTATTATTATTATTATTATTATTATTATTATCCCTATTCCTCTTGTCTTTATCCTTATAACTATTATTATTATCCTTATTATTATTATTATTATTATCGCCATAACTGTTATTATCATTCTTATTACTATTATTATTATCCCTATTCCTCTTGTCTTTATCCTTATAACTATTATTATTATTCTTATTACTGTTATTATTATCGCTATAACTATTATTATTATCCTTATTACTATTATTATTATCGCTATAACTGTTATTATTATCCTTATTACTATTATTATTATCGCTATAACTGTTATTATTATTCTTATTACTATTATTATTCTCGCTATAACTGTTATTATTATCCTTATTACTATTATTATTATCGCTATAACTGTTATTGTTATTCTTATTATGACTATTAGTATCGCTACAACTCTTATTATTATCCTTCTTCTATTGTTACTATCTGTTTTACTCTTGCCTTTATCCTTATAAATATTATTATTATCCTCATTCTATTGTTACTATCCGTATTACTCTTGTCTTTATCCTTATAACTATTATTATTATCCTTATTCTATTGTTACTATCCGTATTACTCTTCTGTTTATCCTTATATCTGTTATTATTATTCTTATTACTATTATTATTATCGCTATAACTGTTATTATTATCCTAATTCTATTGTTACTATCCGTATTACTCTTGTCATTATCCTTATAACTGTTATTATTATTCTTATTACTATTATTATTATCCCTATTCCTCTTGTCTTTAACCTTATGACTATTATTATTGTCCTTACTACATTTATTATTATCGCTATAACTGTTATTATTATTCTTATTACTATTATTATTATCCCTATTCCTCTTGTCTTTATCCTTCTATTATTATTATCCTTATTCTATTGTTGCTATCCGTATTACTCTTGTGTTTATCCTTATAACTGTTATTATTATTCTTATTACTATTATTATTATCGCTATAACTGTTATTATTATTTTTATTCTATTGTTACTATCCGTATTCCTCTTGTCTTCATCCTGATAACTATTATTATTATCCTTATTACTATTATTATTATCGCTATAACTGTTATTATTATCCTTATTATTATTATTATTATCGCTATAACTGTTATAATTATCCTTATTACTATTATTATTATCGCTATAACTGTTATTATTATCCTTCTTCTATTGTTACTATCAGTTTTATTCTTGCCTTTATCCTTATAACTATTATTATTATCCTCATTCTATTGTTACTATCCGTATTACTCTTGTCTTTATCCTTATAACTATTATTATTATCCTTATTACTATTATTATTATCGCTATAACTGTAATTATTATTCTTATTACTATTATTATTATCCCTATTCCTCTTGTCTTTATCCTTCTAACTATTATTGTTGTCCTTATTCTATTGTTACTATCCGTATTACTCTTGTGTTTATCCTTATAACTGTTATTATTATTCTTGTAACTATGATTATTATCGCTATAACTGTTATTATTATCCTTATTCTATTGTTACTATCCCTATTACTCTTGTCTTTATCCTTATAACTATTATTATTATCCCTATTTCTCTTGTCTTCATCCTTATAACTATTATTATTATTCTTATTATTATTATTATTATCGCTATAACTGTTATTAATGTCCTTATTCTATTGTTACCATCCGTATTACTCTTGGCTTTATCCTTTTAACTAGTATTATTATCCTTATTAACATTATTATTATCGCTATAACTGTTATTATTATCTTTATGCCATTATTACTATCCCTATTACTCTTGTCTTTATCCTTATAACTATTATTATTATCCTTATTACTATTATTATTATCGCTATAACTGTTATTATTATTCTTATTACTATTATTATTATCCCTATTCCTCTTGTCTTTATCCTCCTAACTATTATTATTATCCTTATTCTATTGTTACTATCCGTATTACTCTTGTGTTTATCCTTGTAACTGTTATTATTATTCTTGTAACTATGATTATTATCGCTATAACTGTTATTATTATCCTTATTCTATTGTTACTATCCGTATTACTCTTGTCTTTATCCTTATAACTATTATTATTATCCTTATTACTATTATTATTATCGCTATAACTGTTATTATTATCCTTATTACTATTATTATTATCGCTATAACTGTTATTATTATTCTTATTATTTTTATTAGTATCGCTATAACTCTTATTATTATCCTTCTTCTATTGTTACTATCCGTATTACTCTTGTGTTTATCCTTATATCTTTTATTATTATCCTCATTACTATTGTTACTATCCGTAACCTCTTGTCTTTATCCTTATAACTATTATTATTATCCTTATTACTATTATTATTATTGCTATAACTGTTATAATTATTCTTATTACTATTATTATTACCCCTATTCCTCTTGTCTTCATCCTTATAACTATTATTATTCTCCTAATTATTATTATTATTATCGCCATAACTGTTATTATTATCCTTATTACTATTATTATTATCCCTATAACTCTTATTATTATCCTTATTCTATTGTTACTATCCGTATTAATCTTGTCTTTATCCTTATAACTATTATTATTATCCTTATTACCATTATTATTATCTCTATAACTGTTATTATTATTCTTAATACTATTATTATTATCGCTATAACTGTTATTATTGTCCTTATTACTATTATTATTATCGCTATAACTGTTATTATTATCCTTATTATTATTATTATTATCGCTATAACTGTTATAATTATCCTTATTACTATTATTATTATCGCTATAACTGTTATTATTATCCTTCTTCTATTGTTACTATCAGTTTTATTCTTGCCTTTATCCTTATAACTATTATTATTATCCTCATTCTATTGTTACTATCCGTATTACTCTTGTCTTTATCCTTATAACTATTATTATTATCCTTATTACTATTATTATTATCGCTATAACTGTAATTATTATTCTTATTACTATTATTATTATCCCTATTCCTCTTGTCTTTATCCTTCTAACTATTATTGTTGTCCTTATTCTATTGTTACTATCCGTATTACTCTTGTGTTTATCCTTATAACTGTTATTATTATTCTTGTAACTATGATTATTATCGCTATAACTGTTATTATTATCCTTATTCTATTGTTACTATCCCTATTACTCTTGTCTTTATCCTTATAACTATTATTATTATCCCTATTTCTCTTGTCTTCATCCTTATAACTATTATTATTATTCTTATTATTATTATTATTATCGCTATAACTGTTATTAATGTCCTTATTCTATTGTTACCATCCGTATTACTCTTGGCTTTATCCTTTTAACTAGTATTATTATCCTTATTAACATTATTATTATCGCTATAACTGTTATTATTATCTTTATGCCATTATTACTATCCCTATTACTCTTGTCTTTATCCTTATAACTATTATTATTATCCTTATTACTATTATTATTATCGCTATAACTGTTATTATTATTCTTATTACTATTATTATTATCCCTATTCCTCTTGTCTTTATCCTCCTAACTATTATTATTATCCTTATTCTATTGTTACTATCCGTATTACTCTTGTGTTTATCCTTGTAACTGTTATTATTATTCTTGTAACTATGATTATTATCGCTATAACTGTTATTATTATCCTTATTCTATTGTTACTATCCGTATTACTCTTGTCTTTATCCTTATAACTATTATTATTATCCTTATTACTATTATTATTATCGCTATAACTGTTATTATTATCCTTATTACTATTATTATTATCGCTATAACTGTTATTATTATTCTTATTATTTTTATTAGTATCGCTATAACTCTTATTATTATCCTTCTTCTATTGTTACTATCCGTTTTACTCTTGCCTTTATCCTTATATCTTTTATTATTATCCTCATTACTATTGTTACTATCCGTAAACTCTTGTCTTTATCCATATAACTATTATTACTATCCTTATTACTATTATTATTATCGCTATAACTGTTATAATTATTCTTATTACTATTATTATTATCCCTATTCATCTTGTCTTTATCCTTATAACTATTATTATTCTCCTAATTATTATTATTATTATCGCCATAACTGTTATTATTATTCTTATTACTATTATTATTATCCCTATTCCTCTTGTCTTTATCCTTCTAACTATTATTATTATCCTTATTCTATTGTTACTATCCGTATTACTCCTGTGTTTATCCTTATAACTGTTATTATTATTCTTGTAACTATGATTATTATCGCTATAACTGTTATTATTATCCTTATTCTATTGTTACTATCCGTATTACTGTTGTGTTTATCCTTATAACTGTTATTATTATTCTTGTAACTATGATTATTGTCGCTATAACTGTCATTATTATCCTTATTCTATTATTACTATCCCTATTACTCTTGTCTTTATCCGTATAACTATTATTATTATCCCTATTTCTCTTGTCTTCATCCTTATAACTATTATTATTATCCTTATTACTATTATTATTACCGCTATAACTGTTATTATTATTCTTATTACTATTATGATTATCCCTATTTCAATTGTCTTTATCCTTATAACTATTATTATTATCCTTATTACTATTATTATTATCGCTCTAACTGTTATTATTATCCTTATTACTATTATTATTATCGCTATAACTGTTATTATTATTCTTATTATTTTTATTAGTATCGCTATAACTCTTATTATTATCCTTCTTCTATTGTTACTATCCGTATTACTCTTGTGTTTATCCTTATATCTTTTATTATTATCCTCATTACTATTGTTACTATCCGTAACCTCTTGTCTTTATCCTTATAACTATTATTATTATCCTTATTACTATTATTATTATTGCTATAACTGTTATAATTATTCTTATTACTATTATTATTACCCCTATTCCTCTTGTCTTCATCCTTATAACTATTATTATTCTCCTAATTATTATTATTATTATCGCCATAACTGTTATTATTATCCTTATTACTATTATTATTATCCCTATAACTCTTATTATTATCCTTATTCTATTGTTACTATCCGTATTAATCTTGTCTTTATCCTTATAACTATTATTATTATCCTTATTACCATTATTATTATCTCTATAACTGTTATTATTATTCTTAATACTATTATTATTATCGCTATAACTGTTATTATTGTCCTTATTACTATTATTATTATCGCTATAACTGTTATTATTATTCTTATTATTATTCTTATTATCAATATTGGTCTTGTCGTTATCCTTATAACTATTATTATTCGCCTTATTATTATTATTTAATCGCTATAACTGTTATTATTATCCTTATTACTATTATTATTATCGCTATAACTGTTATTATTATTCTTATTATTATTATTATTATCCCTATTCCTCTTGTCTTTATCCTTATAACTATTATTATTATCGCCATTAATGTTATTATTATCATTATTACTGTTATTACTGTTCTTATTACTATTACTATTATCCCAATTCCTCTTGTCTTTATCCATATAACTATAATTATTATCCTTATTACTATTATTATTATCGCTATTACTGTTATTATTATTCGTATTACTATTATTATTATCGCTATAACTGTTATTATTATTCTTATTCTATTGTTACTATCCGTATTACTCTTGTCATTATCCTCATAACTGTTATTATTATTCTTATTACTATTAATATTATCCCTATTCCTCTTGTCTTTATCCTTATGACTATTATTATTATTTTTATTATTATTATTATTATCGCTATAACTGTTATAATTATCCTTATTACTATTATTATTATCGCTATAACTGTTATTATTATTCTTATTATTATTATTATTATCCCTATTCCTCTTGCCTTTATCCTTATAACTATTATTATTATCGCCATTAATGTTATTATTATCATTATTACAGTTATTACTGTTCTTATTACTATTACTATTTTCCCAATTGCTCTTGTCTTTATCCATATAACTATTATTATTATCCTTATTACTATTATTATTATCGCTATAACTGTTATTATTATCCTTATTCTATTGTTACTATACGTATTACTCTTGTCTTTATCGTTATAACTATTATTATTATCCTTATTACTATTATTATTATCCTTATTATTATTATTATTATCGCTATAACTGTTATTATTATCCTTATTACTATTATTAGTATCGCTATAACTGTTATTATTATTATTATTATTATTATTATTATTATCCCTATTCCTCTTGTCTTTATCCTTATAACTATTATTATTATCCTTATTATTATTATTATTATTATCGCCATAACTGTTATTATCATTCTTATTACTATTATTATTATCCCTATTCCTCTTGTCTTTATCCTTATAACTATTATTATTATTCTTATTACTGTTATTATTATCGCTATAACTATTATTATTATCCTTATTCTATTGTTACTATACGTATTAGTCTTGTCTTTATCCTTATAACTATTATTATTATCCTTATTACTATTATTATTATCGCTATAACTGTTATTATTATCCTTATTACTGTTATTATTATCGCTATAACTATTATTATTATCCTTATTCTATTGTTACTATACGTATTACTCTTGTCTTTATCCTTATAACTATTATTATTATCCTTATTCTATTGTTACTATCCGTATTACTCTTCGGTTTATCCTTATAACTGTTATTATTATTCTTATTACTATTATTATTATCCCTATTCCTCTTGTCTTTATCCTTCTATTATTATTATCCTTATTCTATTGTTGCTATCCGTATTACTCTTGTGTTTATCCTTATAACTGTTATTATTATTCTTATTACTATTATTATTATCGCTATAACTGTTATTATTATTTTTATTCTATTGTTACTATCCGTATTCCTCTTGTCTTCATCCTTATAACTATTATTATTATCCTTATTACTATTATTATTATCGCTATAACTGTTATTATTATCCTTATTATTATTATTATTATCGCTATAACTGTTATAATTATCCTTATTACTATTATTATTATCGCTATAACTGTTATTATTATTCTTATTACTATTATTATTATCGCTATAACTGTTATTAATGTCCTTATTCTATTGTTACCATCCGTATTACTCTTGTCTTTATCCTTTTAACTAGTATTATTATCCTTATTAACATTATTATTATCTCTATAACTGTTCTTATTATCATTCTTACTGTTATTATTATCGCTATAACTGTTATTATTATCTTTATGCCATTATTACTATCCCTATTACTCTTGTCTTTATCCTTATAACTATTATTATTATCCTTATTACTATTATTATTATCGCTATAACTGTTATTATTATTCTTATTACTATTATTATTATCCCTATTCCTCTTGTCTTTATCCTCCTAACTATTATTATTATCATTATTCTATTGTTACTATCCGTATTACTCTTGTGTTTATCCTTGTAACTGTTATTATTATTCTTGTAACTATGATTATTATCGCTATAACTGTTATTATTATCCTTATTCTATTGTTACTATCCGTATTACTCTTGTCTTTATCCTTATAACTATTATTATTATCCTTATTACCATTATTATTATCGCTATAACTGTTATTATTATTCTTATTACTATTATTATTATCCCTATTCCTCTTGTCTTTATCCTTCTAACTATTATTATTATCCTTATTCTATTGTTACTATCCGTATTACTCTTGTGTTTATCCTTATAACTGTTATTATTATTCTTGTAACTATGATTATTATCGCTATAACTGTTATTATTATCCTTATTCTATTGTTACTATCCGTATTACTGTTGTGTTTATCCTTATAACTGTTATTATTATTCTTGTAACTATGATTATTATCTCTATAACTGTCATTATTATCCTTATTCTATTATTACTATCCCTATTACTCTTGTCTTTATCCTTATAACTATTATTATTATCCTTATTAACATTATTATTATCGCTATAACTGTTCTTATTATCATTCTTACTGTTATTATTATCGCTATAACTGTTATTATTATCTTTATGCCATTAATACTATCCCTATTACTCTTGTCTTTATCCTTATAACTATTATTATTATCCTTATTACTATTATTATTATCGCTATAACTGTTATTATTATTCTTCTTACTATTATTATTATCCCTATTCCTCTTGTCTTTATCCTTCTAACTATTATTATCCTTATTCTATTGTTGCTATCCGTATTACTCTTGTGTTTATCCTTATAACTGTTATTATTATTCTTATTACTATTATTATTATCGCTATAACTGTTATTATTATTTTTATTCTATTGTTACTATCCGTATTCCTCTTGTCTTCATCCTTATAACTATTATTATTATCCTTATTACTATTATTATTATCGCTATAACTGTTATTATTATCCTTATTATTATTATTATTATCGCTATAACTGTTATAATTATCCTTATTACTATTATTATTATCGCTATAACTGTTATTATTATTCTTATTACTATTATTATTATCGCTATAACTGTTATTAATGTCCTTATTCTATTGTTACCATCCGTATTACTCTTGTCTTTATCCTTTTGACTAGTATTATTATCCTTATTAACATTATTATTATCTCTATAACTGTTCTTATTATCATTCTTACTGTTATTATTATCGCTATAACTGTTATTATTATCTTTATGCCATTATTACTATCCCTATTACTCTTGTCTTTATCCTTATAACTATTATTATTATCCTTATTACTATTATTATTATCGCTATAACTGTTATTATTATTCTTATTACTATTATTATTATCCCTATTCCTCTTGTCTTTATCCTCCTAACTATTATTATTATCATTATTCTATTGTTACTATCCGTATTACTCTTGTGTTTATCCTTGTAACTGTTATTATTATTCTTGTAACTATGATTATTATCGCTATAACTGTTATTATTATCCTTATTCTATTGTTACTATCCGTATTACTCTTGTCTTTATCCTTATAACTATTATTATTATCCTTATTACCATTATTATTATCGCTATAACTGTTATTATTATTCTTATTACTATTATTATTATCCCTATTCCTCTTGTCTCTATCCTTCTAACTATTATTATTATCCTTATTCTATTGTTACCATCCGTATTACTCTTGTCTTTATCCTTTTAACTAGTATTATTATCCTTATTAACATTATTATTATCGCTATAACTGTTCTTATTATCATTCTTACTGTTATTATTATCGCTATAACTGTTATTATTATCTTTATGCCATTATTACTATCCCTATTACTCTTGTCTTTATCCTTATAACTATTATTATTATCCTTATTACTATTATTATTATCGCTATAACTGTTATTATTATTCTTCTTACTATTATTATTATCCCTATTCCTCTTGTCTTTATCCTTCTAACTATTATTATCCTTATTCTATTGTTGCTATCCGTATTACTCTTGTGTTTATCCTTATAACTGTTATTATTATTCTTATTACTATTATTATTATCGCTATAACTGTTATTATTATTTTTATTCTATTGTTACTATCCGTATTCCTCTTGTCTTCATCCTTATAACTATTATTATTATCCTTATTACTATTATTATTATCGCTACAACTGTTATTATTATCCTTATTATTATTATTATTATCGCTATAACTGTTATAATTATCCTTATTACTATTATTATTATCGCTATAACTGTTATTATTATTCTTATTACTATTATTATTATCGCTATAACTGTTATTAATGTCCTTATTCTATTGTTACCATCCGTATTACTCTTGTCTTTATCCTTTTAACTAGTATTATTATCCTTATTAACATTATTATTATCTCTATAACTGTTCTTATTATCATTCTTACTGTTATTATTATCGCTATAACTGTTATTATTATCTTTATGCCATTATTACTATCCCTATTACTCTTGTCTTTATCCTTATAACTATTATTATTATCCTTATTACTATTATTATTATCGCTATAACTGTTATTATTATTCTTATTACTATTATTATTATCCCTATTCCTCTTGTCTTTATCCTCCTAACTATTATTATTATCATTATTCTATTGTTACTATCCGTATTACTCTTGTGTTTATCCTTGTAACTGTTATTATTATTCTTGTAACTATGATTATTATCGCTATAACTGTTATTATTATCCTTATTCTATTGTTACTATCCGTATTACTCTTGTCTTTATCCTTATAACTATTATTATTATCCTTATTACCATTATTATTATCGCTATAACTGTTATTATTATTCTTATTACTGTTATTATTATCCCTATTCCTCTTGTCTTTATCCTTCTAACTATTATTATTATCCTTATTCTATTGTTACTATCCCTATTACTCTTGTCTTTATCCTTATAACTATTATTATTATCCCTATTTCTCATGTCTTCATCCTTATAACTATAATTATTATTCTTATTATTATTATTATTATCGCTATTACTGTTATTAATGTCCTTATTCTATTGTTACCATCCGTATTACTCTTGTCTTTATCCTTTTAACTAGTATTATTATCCTTATTAACATTATTATTATCGCTATAACTGTTCTTATTATCATTCTTACTGTTATTATTATCGCTATAACTGTTATTATTATCTTTATGCCATTATTACTATCCCTATTACTCTTGTCTTTATCCTTATAACTATTATTATTATCCTTATTACTATTATTATTATCGCTATAACTGTTATTATTATTCTTCTTACTATTATTATTATCCCTATTCCTCTTGTCTTTATCCTTCTAACTATTATTATTATCCTTATTCTATTGTTACTATCCGTATTACTCCTGTGTTTATCCTTATAACTGTTATTATTATTCTTGTAACTATGATTATTATCGCTATAACTGTTATTATTATCCTTATTCTATTGTTACTATCCGTATTACTGTTGTGTTTATCCTTATAACTGTTATTATTATTCTTGTAACTTTGATTATTGTCGCTATAACTGTCATTATTATCCTTATTCTATTATTACTATCCCTATTACTCTTGTCTTTATCCTTATAACTATTATTATTATCCCTATTTCTCTTGTCTTCATCCTTATAACTATTATTATTATCCTTATTACTATTATTATTACCGCTATAACTGTTATTATTATTCTTATTACTATTATGATTATCCCTATTTCAATTGTCTTTATCCTTATAACTATTATTATTATCCTTATTACTATTATTATTATCGCTATAACTGTTATTATTATCCTTATTACTATTATTATTATCGCTATAACTGTTATTATTATTCTTATTATTTTTATTAGTATCGCTATAACTCTTATTATTATCCTTCTTCTATTGTTACTATCCGTTTTACTCTTGCCTTTATCCTTATATCTTTTATTATTATCCTCATTACTATTGTTACTATCCGTAAACTCTTGTCTTTATCCATATAACTATTATTACTATCCTTATTACTATTATTATTATCGCTATAACTGTTATAATTATTCTTATTACTATTATTATTATCCCTATTCATCTTGTCTTTATCCTTATAACTATTATTATTCTCCTAATTATTATTATTATTATCGCCATAACTGTTATTATTATTCTTATTACTATTATTATTATCCCTATTCCTCTTGTCTTTATCCTTCTAACTATTATTATTATCCTTATTCTATTGTTACTATCCGTATTACTCTTGTGTTTATCCTTGTAACTGTTATTATTATTCTTGTAACTATGATTATTATCGCTATAACTGTTATTATTAGCCTTATTCTATTGTTACTATCCGTATTACTGTTGTCTTTATCCTTATAACTATTATTATTATCCCTATTTCTCTTGTCTTCATCCTTATAACTATTATTATTATTCTTATTATTATTATTATTATCGCTATAACTGTTATTAATGTCCTTATTCTATTGTTACCATCCGTATTACTCTTGTCTTTATCGTTTTAACTAGTATTATTATCCTTATTAACATTATTATTATCTCTATAACTGTTCTTATTATCATTCTTACTGTTATTATTATCGCTATAACTGTTATTATTATCTTTATGCCATTATTACTATCCCTATTACTCTTGTCTTTATCCTTATAACTATTATTATTATCCTTATTACTATTATTATTATCGCTATAACTGTTATTATTATTCTTATTACTATTATTATTATCCCTATTCCTCTTGTCTTTATCCTCCTAACTATTATTATTATCATTATTCTATTGTTACTATCCGTATTACTCTTGTGTTTATCCTTGTAACTGTTATTATTATTCTTGTAACTATGATTATTATCGCTATAACTGTTATTATTATCCTTATTCTATTGTTACTATCCGTATTACTCTTGTCTTTATCCTTATAACTATTATTATTATGCTTATTACCATTATTATTATCGCTATAACTGTTATTATTATTCTTATTACTATTATTATTATCCCTATTCCTCTTGTCTTTATCCTTCTAACTATTATTATTATCCTTATTCTATTGTTACTATCCGTATTACTCTTGTGTTTATCCTTATAACTGTTATTATTATTCTTGTAACTATGATTATTATCGCTATAACTGTTATTATTATCCTTATTCTATTGTTACTATCCGTATTACTGTTGTGTTTATCCTTATAACTGTTATTATTATTCTTGTAACTATGATTATTATCGCTATAACTGTCATTATTATCCTTATTCTATTATTACTATCCCTATTACTCTTGTCTTTATCCTTATAACTATTATTATTATCCCTATTTCTCATGTCTTCATCCTTATAACTATAATTATTATTCTTATTATTATTATTATTATCGCTATTACTGTTATTAATGTCCTTATTCTATTGTTACCATCCGTATTACTCTTGTCTTTATCCTTTTAACTAGTATTATTATCCTTATTAACATTATTATTATCGCTATAACTGTTCTTATTATCATTCTTACTGTTATTATTATCGCTATAACTGTTATTATTATCTTTATGCCATTATTACTATCCCTATTACTCTTGTCTTTATCCTTATAACTATTATTATTATCCTTATTACTATTATTATTATCGCTATAACTGTTATTATTATTCTTATTACTATTATTATTATCCCTATTCCTCTTGTCTTTATCCTTCTAACTATTATTATTATCCTTATTCTATTGTTACTATCCGTATTACTCCTGTGTTTATCCTTATAACTGTTATTATTATTCTTGTAACTATGATTATTATCGCTATAACTGTTATTATTATCCTTATTCTATTGTTACTATCCGTATTACTGTTGTGTTTATCCTTATAACTGTTATTATTATTCTTGTAACTATGATTATTATCGCTATAACTGTTATTATTATCCTTATTCTATTATTACTATCCCTATTACTCTTGTCTTTATCCTTATAACTATTATTATTATCCCTATTTCTCTTGTCTTCATCCTTATAACTATTATTATTATCCTTATTACTATTATTATTATCGCTATAACTGTTATTATTATTCTTATTACTATTATGATTATCCCTATTTCAATTGTCATTATCCTTATAACTATTATTATTATCCTTATTACTATTATTATTATCGCTATAACTGTTATTATTATCCTTATTACTATTATTATTATCGCTATAACTGTTATTATTATTCTTATTATTTTTATTAGTATCGCTATAACTCTTATTATTATCCTTCTTCTATTGTTACTATCCGTTTTACTCTTGCCTTTATCCTTATATCTTTTATTATTATCCTCATTACTATTGTTACTATCCGTACACTCTTGTCTTTATCCATATAACTATTATTATTATCCTTATTACTATTATTATTATCGCTATAACTGTTATAATTATTCTTATTACTATTATTATTATCCCTATTCATCTTGTCTTTATCCTTATAACTATTATTATTCTCCTAATTATTATTATTATTATCGCCATAACTGTTATTATTATCCTTATTCCTATTATTATTATCCCTATAACTCTTATTATTATCCTTATTCTATTGTTACTATCCGTATTAATCTTGTCTTTATCCTTATAACTATTATTAATATCCTTATTACCATTATTATTATCTCTATAACTGTTATTATTATTCTTAATACTATTATTATTATCGCTATAACTGTTATTATTGTCCTTATTACTATTATTATTATCGCTATAACTGTTATTATTATTCTTATTATTATTCTTATTATCAATATTCCTCTTGTCGTTATCCTTATAACTATTATTATTCGCCTTATTATTATTATTTAATCGCTATAACTGTTATTATTATCCTTATTACTATTATTATTATCCCTATTTCTCTTGTCTTTAACCTTCTAACTATTATTATTATCCTTATTCTATTGCTACTATCCGTATTACTCTTGTGTTTATCCTTATATCTTTTAGTATTATCCTTATTACTATTGTTACTATCCGTAACCTCTTGTCTTTATCCTTATAACTATTATTATTATCCTTATTACTATTATTATTATTGCTATAACTGTTATAATTATTCTTATTACTATTATTATTACCCCTATTCCTCTTGTCTTTATCCTTATAACTATTATTATTCTCCTAATTATTATTATTATTATCGCCATAACTGTTATTATTATCCTTATTACTATTATTATTATCCCTATAACTCTTATTATTATCCTTATTCTATTGTTACTATCCGTATTAATCTTGTCTTTATCCTTATAACTATTATTATTATCCTTATTACCATTATTATTATCTCTATAACTGTTATTATTATTCTTAATACTATTATTATTATCGCTATAACTGTTATTATTGTCCTTATTACTATTATTATTATCGCTATAACTGTTATTATTATTCTTATTATTATTCTTATTATCAATATTCCTCTTGTCGTTATCCTTATAACTATTATTATTCGCCTTATTATTATTATTTAATCGCTATAACTGTTATTATTATCCTTATTACTATTATTATTATCGCTATAACTGTTATTATTATTCTTATTATTATTATTATTATCCCTATTCCTCTTGTCTTTATCCTTATAACTATTATTATTATCGCCATTAATGTTATTATTATCATTATTACTGTTATTACTGTTCTCATTACTATTACTATTATCCCAATTCCTCTTGTCTTTATCCATATAACTATAATTATTATCCTCATTACTATTATTATTATCGCTATTACTGTTATTATTATTCGTATTACTATTATTATTATCGCTATAACTGTTATTATTATTCTTATTCTATTGTTACTATCCGTATTACTCTTGTCATTATCCTCATAACTGTTATTATTATTCTTATTACTATTAATATTATCCCTATTCCTCTTGTCTTTATCCTTATGACTATTATTATTATTTTTATTATTATTATTATTATCGCTATAACTGTTATAATTATCCTTATTACTATTATTATTATCGCTATAACTGTTATTATTATTCTTATTATTATTATTATTATCCCTATTCCTCTTGCCTTTATCCTTATAACTATTATTATTACCGCCATTAATGTTATTATTATCATTATTACTGTTATTACTGTTCTTATTACTATTACTATTTTCCCAATTCCTCTTGTCTTTATCCATATAACTATTATTATTATCCTTATTACTATTATTATTATCGCTATAACTGTTATTATTATCCTTATTCTAATGTTACTATACGTATTACTCTTGTCTTTATCGTTACAACTATTATTATTATCCTTATTACTATTATTATTATCCTTATTATTATTATTATTATTATCGCTATAACTGTTATTATTATCCTTATTACTATTATTAGTATCGCTATAACTGTTATTATTATTCTTATTATTATTATTATTATTATTATTATTATCCCTATTCCTCTTGTCTTTATCCTTATAACTATTATTATTATCCTTATTACTATTATTATTATCGCCATAACTGTTATTATCATTCTTATTACTATTATTATTATCCCTATTCCTCTTGTCTTTATCCTTATAACTATTATTATTATTCTTATTACTGTTATTATTATCGCTATAACTGTTATTATTATCCTTATTACTATTATTATTAGCGCTATAACTGTTATTGTTATTCTTATTATTACTATTAGTATCGCTACAACTCTTATTATTATCCTTCTTCTATTGTTACTATCTGTTTTACTCTTGCCTTTATCCTTATAACTATTATTATTATCCTCATTCTATTGTTACTATCCGTATTACTCTTGTCTTTATCCTTATAACTATTATTATTATCCTTATTCTATTGTTACTATCCGTATTACTCTTGTGTTTATCCTTATAACTGTTATTATTATTCTTATTACTATTATTTTTATCGCTATAACTGTTAATATTATCCTTATTCTATTGTTACTATCCGTATCACTCTTGTCTTTATCCTTATAACTATTATTATTATCCTTATTACTATTATTATTATCGCTATAACTGTTATTATTATCCTTATTACTATTATTATTATCGCTATAACTGTTATTATTATTCTTATTACTATTATTATTCTCGCTATAACTGTTATTATTATCCTTATTACTATTATTATTATCGCTATAACTGTTATTGTTATTCTTATTATTACTATTAGTATCGCTACAACTCTTATTATTATCCTTCTTCTATTGTTACTATCTGTTTTACTCTTGCCTTTATCCTTATAACTATTATTATTATCCCCATTCTATTGTTACTATCCGTATGACTCTTGTCTTTATCCTTATAACTATTATTATTATCCTTATTCTATTGTTACTATCCGTATTACTCTTCTGTTTATCCTTATAACTGTTATTATTATTCTTATTACTATTATTATTATCGCTATAACTGTTATTATTATCCTAATTCTATTGTTACTATCCGTATTACTCTTGTCATTATCCTTATAACTGTTATTATTATTCTTATTACTATTATTATTATCCCTATTCCTCTTGTCTTTAACCTTATGACTATTATTATTGTCCTTATTACATTTATTATTATCGCTATAACTGTTATTATTATTCTTATTACTATTATTATTATCCCTATTTCTCTTGTCTTCATCCTTATAACTATTATTATTGTCGCTTTAACTGTTATTATTATTCTTATTACTATTATTATTATCCCCGTTCCTCTTGTCTTTATCCTCCTAACTATTACTATTATCCTTATTCTATTGTTACTATCCGTATTACTCTTGTGTTTATCCTTGTAACTGTTATTATTATTCTTGTAACTATGATTATTATCGCTATAACTGTTATTATTATCCTTATTCTATTGTTACTATCCGTATTACTCTTGTCTTTATCCTTATAACTATTATTATTATCCTTATTACTATTATTATTATCGCTATAACTGTTATTATTATTCTTATTACTATTATTATTCTCGCTATAACTGTTATTATTATCCTTATTACTATTATTATTATCGCTATAACTGTTATTGTTATTCTTATTATTACTATTAGTATCGCTACAACTCTTATTATTATCCTTCTTCTATTGTTACTGTCTGTTTTACTCTTGCCTTTATCCTTATAACTATTATTATTATCCTCATTCTATTGTTACTATCCGTATGACTCTTGTCTTTATCCTTATAACTATTATTATTATCCTCATTCTATTGTTACTATCCGTATTACTCTTGTCTTTATCCTTATAACTATTATTATTATCCTTATTCTATTGTTACTATCCGTATTACTCTTCTGTTTATCCTTATAACTGTTATTATTATTCTTGTAAATATGATTATTATCGCTATAACTGTTATTATTATCCTTATTACTATTATTATTATCGGTATACCTGTTATTGTTATTCTTATTATTACTATTAGTATCGCTACAACTCTTATTATTATCCTTCTTCTATTGTTACTATCTGTTTTACTCTTGTCTTTATCCTTATAACTATTATTATTATCCTTATTCTATTGTTACTATCCGTATTACTCTTCTGTTTATCCTTATAACTGTTATTATTATTCTTATTACTATTATTATTATCGCTATAACTGTTATTATTATCCTAATTCTATTGTTACTATCCGTATTACTCTTGTCATTATCCTTATAACTGTTATTATTATTCTTATTACTATTATTATTATCCCTATTCCTCTTGTCTTTATCCTTCTATTATTATTATCCTTATTCTATTGTTGCTATCCGTATTACTCTTGTGTTTATCCTTATAACTGTTATTATTATTCTTATTACTATTATTATTATCGCTATAACTGTTATTATTATCCTTATTCTATTGTAACTATCCGTATCACTCTTGTCTTTATCCTTACAACTGTTATTATTATTCCTATTACTATTATTATTATCGCTATAACTGTTATTATTATTCTTATTACTATTATTATTATCCCTATTCCTCTTGTCTTTATCCTCCTAACTATTATTATTATCATTATTCTATTGTTACTATCCGTATTACTCTTGTGTTTATCCTTGTAACTGTTATTATTATTCTTGTAACTATGATTATTATCGCTATAACTGTTATTATTATCCTTATTCTATTGTTACTATCCGTATTACTCTTGTCTTTATCCTTATAACTATTATTATTATGCTTATTACCATTATTATTATCGCTATAACTGTTATTATTATTCTTATTACTATTATTATTATCCCTATTCCTCTTGTCTTTATCCTTCTAACTATTATTATTATCCTTATTCTATTGTTACTATCCGTATTACTCTTGTGTTTATCCTTATAACTGTTATTATTATTCTTGTAACTATGATTATTATCGCTATAACTGTTATTATTATCCTTATTCTATTGTTACTATCCGTATTACTGTTGTGTTTATCCTTATAACTGTTATTATTATTCTTGTAACTATGATTATTATCGCTATAACTGTCATTATTATCCTTATTCTATTATTACTATCCCTATTACTCTTGTCTTTATCCTTATAACTATTATTATTATCCCTATTTCTCATGTCTTCATCCTTATAACTATAATTATTATTCTTATTATTATTATCGCTATTACTGTTATTAATGTCCTTATTCTATTGTTACCATCCGTATTACTCTTGTCTTTATCCTTTTAACTAGTATTATTATCCTTATTAACATTATTATTATCGCTATAACTGTTCTTATTATCATTCTTACTGTTATTATTATCGCTATAACTGTTATTATTATCTTTATGCCATTATTACTATCCCTATTACTCTTGTCTTTATCCTTATAACTATTATTATTATCCTTATTACTATTATTATTATCGCTATAACTGTTATTATTATTCTTATTACTATTATTATTATCCCTATTCCTCTTGTCTTTATCCTTCTAACTATTATTATTATCCTTATTCTATTGTTACTATCCGTATTACTCCTGTGTTTATCCTTATAACTGTTATTATTATTCTTGTAACTATGATTATTATCGCTATAACTGTTATTATTATCCTTATTCTATTGTTACTATCCGTATTACTGTTGTGTTTATCCTTATAACTGTTATTATTATTCTTGTAACTATGATTATTATCGCTATAACTGTTATTATTATCCTTATTCTATTATTACTATCCCTATTACTCTTGTCTTTATCCTTATAACTATTATTATTATCCCTATTTCTCTTGTCTTCATCCTTATAACTATTATTATTATCCTTATTACTATTATTATTATCGCTATAACTGTTATTATTATTCTTATTACTATTATGATTATCCCTATTTCAATTGTCTTTATCCTTATAACTACTATTATTATCCTTATTACTATTATTATTATCGCTATAACTGTTATTATTATCCTTATTACTATTATTATTATCGCTATAACTGTTATTATTATTCTTATTATTTTTATTAGTATCGCTATAACTCTTATTATTATCCTTCTTCTATTGTTACTATCCGTTTTACTCTTGCCTTTATCCTTATATCTTTTATTATTATCCTCATTACTATTGTTACTATCCGTAAACTCTTGTCTTTATCCATATAACTATTATTATTATCCTTATTACTATTATTATTATCGCTATAACTGTTATAATTATTCTTATTACTATTATTATTATCCCTATTCATCTTGTCTTTATCCTTATAACTATTATTATTATCCTTATTCTATTGCTACTATCCGTATTACTCTTGTGTGTATCCTTATATCTTTTAGTATTATCCTTATTACTATTGTTACTATCCGTAACCTCTTGTCTTTATCCTTATAACTATTATTATTATCCTTATTACTATTATTATTATTGCTATAACTGTTATAATTATTCTTATTACTATTATTATTACCCCTATTCCTCTTGTCTTTATCCTTATAACTATTATTATTCTCCTAATTATTATTATTATTATCGCCATAACTGTTATTATTATCCTTATTACTATTATTATTATCCCTATAACTCTTATTATTATCCTTATTCTATTGTTACTATCCGTATTAATCTTGTCTTTATCCTTATAACTATTATTATTATCCTTATTACCATTATTATTATCTCTATAACTGTTATTATTATTCTTAATACTATTATTATTATCGCTATAACTGTTATTATTGTCCTTATTACTATTATTATTATCGCTATAACTGTTATTATTATTCTTATTATTATTCTTATTATCAATATTCCTCTTGTCGTTATCCTTATAACTATTATTATTATCGCCATTAATGTTATTATTATCATTATTACTGTTATTACTGTTCTTATTACTATTACTATTATCCCAATTCCTCTTGTCTTTATCCATATAACTATAATTATTATCCTTATTACTATTATTATTATCGCTATTACTGTTATTATTATTCGTATTACTATTATTATTATCGCTATAACTGTTATTATTATTCTTATTCTATTGTTACTATCCGTATTACTCTTGTCATTATCCTCATAACTGTTATTATTATTCTTATTACTATTAATATTATCCCTATTCCTCTTGTCTTTATCCTTATGACTATTATTATTATTTTTATTATTATTATTATTATCGCTATAACTGTTATAATTATCCTTATTACTATTATTATTATCGCTATAACTGTTATTATTATTCTTATTATTATTATTATTATCGCTATAACTGTTATTATTATTCTTATTACTATTATTATTATCCCTATTCCTCTTGTCTTTATCCTTCTAACTATTATTATTATCCTTATTCTATTGTTACTATCCGTATTACTCCTGTGTTTATCCTTATAACTGTTATTATTATTCTTGTAACTATGATTATTATCGCTATAACTGTTATTATTATCCTTATTCTATTGTTACTATCCGTATTACTGTTGTGTTTATCCTTATAACTGTTATTATTATTCTTGTAACTATGATTATTATCGCTATAACTGTTATTATTATCCTTATTCTATTATTACTATCCCTATTACTCTTGTCTTTATCCTTATAACTATTATTATTATCCCTATTTCTCTTGTCTTCATCCTTATAACTATTATTATTATCCTTATTACTATTATTATTATCGCTATAACTGTTATTATTATTCTTATTACTATTATGATTATCCCTATTTCAATTGTCTTTATCCTTATAACTACTATTATTATCCTTATTACTATTATTATTATCGCTATAACTGTTATTATTATCCTTATTACTATTATTATTATCGCTATAACTGTTATTATTATTCTTATTATTTTTATTAGTATCGCTATAACTCTTATTATTATCCTTCTTCTATTGTTACTATCCGTTTTACTCTTGCCTTTATCCTTATATCTTTTATTATTATCCTCATTACTATTGTTACTATCCGTAAACTCTTGTCTTTATCCATATAACTATTATTATTATCCTTATTACTATTATTATTATCGCTATAACTGTTATAATTATTCTTATTACTATTATTATTATCCCTATTCATCTTGTCTTTATCCTTATAACTATTATTATTATCCTTATTCTATTGCTACTATCCGTATTACTCTTGTGTGTATCCTTATATCTTTTAGTATTATCCTTATTACTATTGTTACTATCCGTAACCTCTTGTCTTTATCCTTATAACTATTATTATTATCCTTATTACTATTATTATTATTGCTATAACTGTTATAATTATTCTTATTACTATTATTATTACCCCTATTCCTCTTGTCTTTATCCTTATAACTATTATTATTCTCCTAATTATTATTATTATTATCGCCATAACTGTTATTATTATCCTTATTACTATTATTATTATCCCTATAACTCTTATTATTATCCTTATTCTATTGTTACTATCCGTATTAATCTTGTCTTTATCCTTATAACTATTATTATTATCCTTATTACCATTATTATTATCTCTATAACTGTTATTATTATTCTTAATACTATTATTATTATCGCTATAACTGTTATTATTGTCCTTATTACTATTATTATTATCGCTATAACTGTTATTATTATTCTTATTATTATTCTTATTATCAATATTCCTCTTGTCGTTATCCTTATAACTATTATTATTATCGCCATTAATGTTATTATTATCATTATTACTGTTATTACTGTTCTTATTACTATTACTATTATCCCAATTCCTCTTGTCTTTATCCATATAACTATAATTATTATCCTTATTACTATTATTATTATCGCTATTACTGTTATTATTATTCGTATTACTATTATTATTATCGCTATAACTGTTATTATTATTCTTATTCTATTGTTACTATCCGTATTACTCTTGTCATTATCCTCATAACTGTTATTATTATTCTTATTACTATTAATATTATCCCTATTCCTCTTGTCTTTATCCTTATGACTATTATTATTATTTTTATTATTATTATTATTATCGCTATAACTGTTATAATTATCCTTATTACTATTATTATTATCGCTATAACTGTTATTATTATTCTTATTATTATTATTATTATCCCTATTCCTCTTGCCTTTATCCTTATAACTATTATTATTACCGCCATTAATGTTATTATTATCATTATTACTGTTATTACTGTTCTTATTACTATTACTATTTTCCCAATTCCTCTTGTCTTTATCCATATAACTATTATTATTATCCTTATTACTATTATTATTATCGCTATAACTGTTATTATTATCCTTATTCTATTGTTACTATACGTATTACTCTTGTCTTTATCGTTATAACTATTATTATTATCCTTATTACTATTATTATTATCGCCATAACTGTTATTATCATTCTTATTACTATTATTATTATCCCTATTCCTCTTGTCTTTATCCTTATAACTATTATTATTATTCTTATTACTGTTATTATTATCGCTATAACTATTATTATTATCCTTATTACTATTATTATTAGCGCTATAACTGTTATTGTTATTCTTATTATTACTATTAGTATCGCTACAACTCTTATTATTATCCTTCTTCTATTGTTACTATCTGTTTTACTCTTGCCTTTATCCTTATAACTGTTATTATTATCCTTATTCTATCATTACTATCCTTATTACTCTTGTCTTTATCCTTATAACTATTATTATTATCCCTATTTCTCTTGTCTTTATCCTTATAACTAATATTATTATCGCTATAACTGTTATTATTATCCTTATTCTATTATCACTATCCCTATTACTCTTGTCTTTATCCTTACAACTATTATTATTATTCCTACTCCCCTTGTCTTCATCCGTATAACTATTAGAATTATCCTTATTGTTATTATTATTATCATCGCTATAACCGTTATTATTATCCTAATTCTATTGTTACTATCCGTATTACTCTTGTCTTTGTCCTTATGACTATTATTATTATCCTTATTACTATTATTATTATCGCTATAACTGTTATTATTATTCTTCTTATTACTATTATTATTATCCCTATTCCTCTTGTCTTTATCCTTCGAACTATTATTATTATCCTTATTCTATTGTTGCTATCCGTATTATTCTTGTCTTCATCCTTATAACTATTATTATTATCCTTATTACTAGTATTATTATCGCTATAACTGTTATTATTATCCTTATTCTATTGTTACTATCCGTATTACTCTTGTCTTTAACCTTACAACTGTTATTATTACTCTTATTACTATTATTATTATCGCTATAACTGTTATTATTATTTTTATTCTATTGTTACTATCCGTATTCCTCTTGTCTTCATCCTTATAACTATTATTATTATCCTTATTACTATTATTATTATCGCTATAACTGTTATTATTATCCTTATTATTATTATTATTATCGCTATAACTGTTATAATTATCCTTATTACTATTATTATTATCGCTATAACTGTTATTAATGTCCTTATTCTATTGTTACCATCCGTATTACTCTTGTCTTTATCCTTTTAACTAGTATTATTATCCTTATTAACATTATTATTATCTCTATAACTGTTCTTATTATCATTCTTACTGTTATTATTATCGCTATAACTGTTATTATTATCCTTATTCTATTGTTACTATCCGTATTACTGTTGTGTTTATCCTTATAACTGTTATTATTATTCTTGCAACTATGATTATTATCGCTATAACTGTTATTATTATCCTTATTCTATTATTACTATCCCTATTACTCTTGTCTTTATCCTTATAACTATTATTATTATCCCTATTTCTCTTGTCTTCATCCTTATAACTATTATTATTATCCTTATTACTATTATTATTATCGCTATAACTGTTATTATTATTATTATTACTATTATTATTATCCCTATTCCTCTTGTCTTTATCCTCCTAACTATTATTATTATCCTTATTCTATTGTTACTATCCGTATTACTCTTGTGTTTATCCTTGTAACTGTTATTATTATTCTTGCAACTATGATTATTATCGCTATAACTGTTATTATTATCCTTATTCTATTGTTACTATCCGTATTACTCTTGTCTTTATCCTTATAACTATTATTATTATCCTTATTACTATTATTATTATCGCTATAACTGTTATTATTATTCTTATTACTATTATTATTCTCGCTATAACTGTTATTATTATCCTTATTACTATTATTATTATCGGTATACCTGTTATTGTTATTCTTATTATTACTATTAGTATCGCTACAACTCTTATTATTATCCTTCTTCTATTGTTACTATCTGTTTTACTCTTGTCTTTATCCTTATAACTATTATTATTATCCTTATTCTATTGTTACTATCCGTATTACTCTTCTGTTTATCCTTATAACTGTTATTATTATTCTTATTACTATTATTATTATCGCTATAACTGTTATTATTATCCTAATTCTATTGTTACTATCCGTATTACTCTTGTCATTATCCTTATAACTGTTATTATTATTCTTGTTACTATTATTATTATCCCTATTCCTCTTGTCTTTATCCTTCTATTATTATTATCCTTATTCTATTGTTGCTATCCGTATTACTCTTGTGTTTATCCTTATAACTGTTATTATTATTCTTATTACTATTATTATTATCGCTATAACTGTTATTATTATCCTTATTCTATTGTAACTATCCGTATCACTCTTGTCTTTATCCTTATAACTATTATTATTATCCTTATTACTATTATTATTATCGCTATAACTGTTATTATTATTCTTATTACTATTATTATTATCCCTATTCCTCTTGTCTTTATCCTTCTAACTATTATTATTATCCTTATTCTATTGTTACTATCCGTATTACTCTTGTGTTTATCCTTGTATCTGTTATTATTATTCTTGTAACTATGATTATTATCGCTATAACTGTTATTATTATCCTTATTCTATTGTTACTATCCGTATTACTGTTGTGTTTATCCTTATAACTGTTATTATTATTGTTGTAACTATGATTATTATCGCTATAACTGTCATTATTATCCTTATTCTATTATTACTATCCCTATTACTCTTGTCTTTATCCTTATAACTATTATTATTATCCCTATTTCTCTTGTCTTCATCCTTATAACTATTATTATTATTCTTATTATTATTATTATTATCGCTATAACTGTTATTAATGTCCTTATTCTATTGTTACCATCCGTATTACTCTTGTCTTTATCCTTTTAACTAGTATTATTATCCTTATTAACATTATTATTATCTCTATAACTGTTCTTATTATCATTCTTACTGTTATTATTATCGCTATAACTGTTATTATTATCTTTATGCCATTATTACTATCCCTATTACTCTTGTCTTTATCCTTATAACTATTATTATTATCCTTATTACTATTATTATTATCGCTATAACTGTTATTATTATTCTTATTACTATTATTATTATCCCTATTCCTCTTGTCTTTATCCTCCTAACTATTATTATTATCATTATTCTATTGTTACTATCCGTATTACTCTTGTCATTATCCTTATAACTGTTATTATTATTCTTATTACTATTATTATTATCCCTATTCCTCTTGTCTTCATCCTTCTATTATTATTATCCTTATTCTATTGTTGCTATCCGTATTACTCTTGTGTTTATCCTTATAACTGTTATTATTATTCTTATTACTATTATTATTATCGCTATAACTGTTATTATTATCCTTATTCTATTGTAACTATCCGTATCACTCTTGTCTTTATCCTTACAACTGTTATTATTATTCCTATTACTATTATTATTATCGCTATAACTGTTATTATTATTCTTATTACTATTATTATTATCCCTATTCCTCTTGTCTTGATCCTTCTATTATTATTATCCTTATTCTATTGTTGCTATCCGTATTACTCTTGTGTTTATCCTTATAACTGTTATTATTATTCTTATTACTATTATCTTTATCGCTATAACTATTATTATTATCCTCATTCTATTGTTACTATCCGTATTACTCTTGTCTTTATCCTTATAACTATTATTATTATCCTTATTACTATTATTATTATCGCTATAACTGTTATTATTATTCTTATTACTATTATTATTATCCCTATTCCTCTTGTCTTTATCCTTCTAACTATTATTATTATCCTTATTCTATTGTTACTATCCGTATTACTCTTGTGTTTATCCTTGTATCTGTTATTATTATTCTTGTAACTATGATTATTATCGCTATAACTGTTATTATTATCCTTATTCTATTGTTACTATCCGTATTACTGTTGTGTTTATCCTTATAACTGTTATTATTATTCTTGTAACTATGATTATTATCGCTATAACTGTCATTATTATCCTTATTCTATTATTACTATCCCTATTACTCTTGTCTTTATCCTTATAACTATTATTATTATCCCTATTTCTCTTGTCTTCATCCTTATAACTATTATTATTATTCCTATTATTATTATTATTATCGCTATAACTGTTATTAATGTCCTTATTCTATTGTTACCATCCGTATTACTCTTGTCTTTATCCTTTTAACTAGTATTATTATCCTTATTAACATTATTATTATCTCTATAACTGTTCTTATTATCATTCTTACTGTTATTATTATCGCTATAACTGTTATTATTATCTTTATGCCATTATTACTATCCCCATTACTCTTGTCTTTATCCTTATAACTATTATTATTATCCTTATTACTATTATTATTATCGCTATAACTGTTATTATTATTCTTATTACTATTATTATTATCCCTATTCCTCTTGTCTTTATCCTCCTAACTATTATTATTATCATTATTCTATTGTTACTATCCGTATTACTCTTGTGTTTATCCTTGTAACTGTTATTATTATTCTTGTAACTATGATTATTATCGCTATAACTGTTATTATTATCCTTATTCTATTGTTACTATCCGTATTACTCTTGTCTTTATCCTTATAACTATTATTATTATCCTTATTACCATTATTATTATCGCTATAACTGTTATTATTATTCTTATTACTATTATTATTATCCCTATTCCTCTTGTCTTTATCCTTCTAACTATTATTATTATCCTTATTCTATTGTTACTATCCGTATTACTCTTGTGTTTATCCTTATAACTGTTATTATTATTCTTGTAACTATGATTATTATCGCTATAACTGTTATTATTATCCTTATTCTATTGTTACTATCCGTATTACTGTTGTGTTTATCCTTATAACTGTTATTATTATTCTTGCAACTATGATTATTATCGCTATAACTGTTATTATTATCCTTATTCTATTATTACTATCCCTATTACTCTTGTCTTTATCCTTATAACTATTATTATTATCCCTATTTCTCTTGTCTTCATCCTTATAACTATTATTATTATTCTTATTATTATTATTATTATCGCTATAACTGTTATTAATGTCCTTATTCTATTGTTACCATCCGTATTACTCTTGTCTTTATCCTTTTAACTAGTATTATTATCCTTATTAACATTATTATTATCTCTATAACTGTTCTTATTATCATTCTTACTGTTATTATTATCGCTATAACTGTTATTATTATCTTTATGCCATTATTACTATCCCTATTACTCTTGTCTTTATCCTCCTAACTATTATTATTATCCTTATTCTATTGTTACTATCCGTATTACTCTTGTGTTTATCCTTGTAACTGTTATTATTATTCTTGTAACTATGATTATTATCGCTATAACTGTTATTATTATCCTTATTCTATTGTTACTATCCGTATTACTCTTGTCTTTATCCTTATAACTATTATTATTATCCTTATTACTATTATTATTATCGCTATAACTGTTATTATTATTCTTATTACTATTATTATTATCCCTATTCCTCTTGTCTTTATCCTTCTAACTATTATTATTATCCTTATTCTATTGTTACTATCCGTATTACTCCTGTGTTTATCCTTGTATCTGTTATTATTATTCTTGTAACTATGATTATTATCGCTATAACTGTTATTATTATCCTTATTCTATTGTTACTATCCGTATTACTGTTGTGTTTATCCTTATAACTGTTATTATTATTCTTGTAACTATGATTATTATCGCTATAACTGTCATTATTATCCTTATTCTATTATTACTATCCCTATTACTCTTGTCTTTATCCTTATAACTATTATTATTATCCCTATTTCTCTTGTCTTCATCCTTATAACTATTATTATTATTATTATTATTATTATTATTATCGCTATAACTGTTATTAATGTCCTTATTCTATTGTTACCATCCGTATTACTCTTGTCTTTATCCTTTTAACTTGTATTATTATCCTTATTAACATTATTATTATCTCTATAACTGTTCTTATTATCATTCTTACTGTTATTATTATCGCTATAACTGTTATTATTATCTTTATGCCATTATTACTATCCCTATTACTCTTGTCTTTATCCTTATAACTATTATTATTATCCTTATTACTATTATTATTATCGCTATAACTGTTATTATTATTCTTATTACTATTATTATTATCCCTATTCCTCTTGTCTTTATCCTCCTAACTATTATTATTATCATTATTCTATTGTTACTATCCGTATTACTCTTGTCATTATCCTTATAACTGTTATTATTATTCTTATTACTATTATTATTATCCCTATTCCTCTTGTCTTTATCCTTCTATTATTATTATCCTTATTCTATTGTTGCTATCCGTATTACTCTTGTGTTTATCCTTATAACTGTTATTATTATTCTTATTACTATTATTATTATCGCTATAACTGTTATTATTATCTTTATGCCATTATTACTATCCGTATTACTCTTGTCTTTATCCTTATAACTATTATTATTATCCTTATTACTATTATTATTATCGCTATAACTGTTATTATTATTCTTATTACTATTATTATTATCCCTATTCCTCTTGTCTTTATCCTCCTAACTATTATTATTATCATTATTCTATTGTTACTATCCGTATTACTCTTGTGTTTATCCTTGTAACTGTTATTATTATTCTTGTAACTATGATTATTATCGCTATAACTGTTATTATTATCCTTATTCTATTGTTACTATCCGTATTACTCTTGTCTTTATCCTTATAACTATTATTATTATCCTTATTACCATTATTATTATCGCTATAACTGTTATTATTATTCTTATTACTATTATTATTATCCCTATTCCTCTTGTCTTTATCCTTCTAACTATTATTATTATCCTTATTCTATTGTTACTATCCGTATTACTCTTGTGTTTATCCTTATAACTGTTATTATTATTCTTGTAACTATGATTATTATCGCTATAACTGTTATTATTATCCTTATTCTATTGTTACTATCCGTATTACTGTTGTGTTTATCCTTATAACTGTTATTATTATTCTTGTAACTATGATTATTATCGCTATAACTGTCATTATTATCCTTATTCTATTATTACTATCCCTATTACTCTTGTCTTTATCCTTATAACTATTATTATTATCCCTATTTCTCTTGTCTTCATCCTTATAACTATTATTATTATTCTTATTATTATTATTATTATCGCTATAACTGTTATTAATGTCCTTATTCTATTGTTACCATCCGTATTACTCTTGTCTTTATCCTTTTAACTAGTATTATTATCCTTATTAACATTATTATTATCTCTATAACTGTTCTTATTATCATTCTTACTGTTATTATTATCGCTATAACTGTTATTATTATCTTTATGCCATTATTACTATCCCTATTACTCTTGTCTTTATCCTTATAACTATTATTATTATCCTTATTACTATTATTATTATCGCTATAACTGTTATTATTATTCTTATTACTATTATTATTATCCCTATTCCTCTTGTCTTTATCCTCCTAACTATTATTATTATCATTATTCTATTGTTACTATCCGTATTACTCTTGTGTTTATCCTTGTAACTGTTATTATTATTCTTGTAACTATGATTATTATCGCTATAACTGTTATTATTATCCTTATTCTATTGTTACTATCCGTATAACTCTTGTCTTTATCCTTATAACTATTATTATTATCCTTATTACCATTATTATTATCGCTATAACTGTTATTATTATTCTTATTACTATTATTATTATCCCTATTCCTCTTGTCTTTATCCTTCTAACTATTATTATTATCCTTATTCTATTGTTACTATCCGTATTACTCTTGTGTTTATCCTTATAACTGTTATTATTATTCTTGTAACTATGATTATTATCGCTATAACTGTTATTATTATCCTTATTCTATTGTTACTATCCGTATTACTGTTGTGTTTATCCTTATAACTGTTATTATTATTCTTGTAACTATGATTATTATCGCTATAACTGTCATTATTATCCTTATTCTATTATTACTATCCCTATTACTCTTGTCTTTATCCTTATAACTATTATTATTATCCCTATTTCTCATGTCTTCATCCTTATAACTATAATTATTATTCTTATTATTATTATTATTATCGCTATTACTGTCATTAATGTCCTTATTCTATTGTTACCATCCGTATTACTCTTGTCTTTATCCTTTTAACTAGTATTATTATCCTTATTAACATTATTATTATCTCTATAACTGTTCTTATTATCATTCTTACTGTTATTATTATCGCTATAACTGTTATTATTATCCTTATTCTATTGTTACTATCCGTATTACTGTTGTGTTTATCCTTATAACTGTTATTATTATTCTTGCAACTATGATTATTATCGCTATAACTGTTATTATTATCCTTATTCTATTATTACTATCCCTATTACTCTTGTCTTTATCCTTATAACTATTATTATTATCCCTATTTCTCTTGTCTTCATCCTTATAACTATTATTATTATTCTTATTATTATTATTATTATCGCTATAACTGTTATTAATGTCCTTATTCTATTGTTACCATCCGTATTACTCTTGTCTTTATCCTTTTAACTAGTATTATTATCCTTATTAACATTATTATTATCTCTATAACTGTTCTTATTATCATTCTTACTGTTATTATTATCGCTATAACTGTTATTATTATCTTTATGCCATTATTACTATCCCTATTACTCTTGTCTTTATCCTCCTAACTATTATTATTATCCTTATTCTATTGTTACTATCCGTATTACTCTTGTGTTTATCCTTGTAACTGTTATTATTATTCTTGTAACTATGATTATTATCGCTATAACTGTTATTATTATCCTTATTCTATTGTTACTATCCGTATTACTCTTGTCTTTATCCTTATAACTATTATTATTATCCTTATTACTATTATTATTATCGCTATAACTGTTATTATTATTCTTATTACTATTATTATTCTCGCTATAACTGTTATTATTATCCTTATTACTATTATTATTATCGGTATACCTGTTATTGTTATTCTTATTATTACTATTAGTATCGCTACAACTCTTATTATTATCCTTCTTCTATTGTTACTATCTGTTTTACTCTTGTCTTTATCCTTATAACTATTATTATTATCCTTATTCTATTGTTACTATCCGTATTACTCTTCTGTTTATCCTTATAACTGTTACTATTATTCTTATTACTATTATTATTATCGCTATAACTGTTATTATTATCCTAATTCTATTGTTACTATCCGTATTACTCTTGTCATTATCCTTATAACTGTTATTATTATTCTTATTACTATTATTATTATCCCTATTCCTCTTGTCTTTATCCTTCTATTATTATTATCCTTATTCTATTGTTGCTATCCGTATTACTCTTGTGTTTATCCTTATAACTGTTATTATTATTCTTATTACTATTATTATTATCGCTATAACTGTTATTATTATCCTTATTCTATTGTAACTATCCGTATCACTCTTGTCTTTATCCTTACAACTGTTATTATTATTCCTATTACTATTATTATTATCGCTATAACTGTTATTATTATTCTTATTACTATTATTATTATCCCTATTCCTCTTGTCTTTATCCTTCTATTATTATTATCCTTATTCTATTGTTGCTATCCGTATCACTCTTGTGTTTATCCTTATAACTGTTATTATTATTCTTATTACTATTATCTTTATCGCTATAACTATTATTATTATCCTCATTCTATTGTTACTATCCGTATTACTCTTGTCTTTATCCTTATAACTATTATTATTATCCTTATTACTATTATTATTATCGCTATAACTGTTATTATTATTCTTATTACTATTATTATTATCCCTATTCCTCTTGTCTTTATCCTTCTAACTATTATTATTATCCTTATTCTATTGTTACTATCCGTATTACTCTTGTGTTTATCCTTGTATCTGTTATTATTATTCTTGTAACTATGATTATTATCGCTATAACTGTTATTATTATCCTTATTCTATTGTTACTATCCGTATTACTGTTGTGTTTATCCTTATAACTGTTATTATTATTCTTGTAACTATGATTATTATCGCTATAACTGTTATTATTATCCTTATTCTATTATTACTATCCCTATTACTCTTGTCTTTATCCTTATAACTATTATTATTATCCCTATTTCTCTTGTCTTCATCCTTATAACTATTATTATTATTCTTATTATTATTATTATTATCGCTATAACTGTTATTAATGTCCTTATTCTATTGTTACCATCCGTATTACTCTTGTCTTTATCCTTTTAACTAGTATTATTATCCTTATTAACATTATTATTATCTCTATAACTGTTCTTATTATCATTCTTACTGTTATTATTATCGCTATAACTGTTATTATTATCTTTATGCCATTATTACTATCCCTATTACTCTTGTCTTTATCCTTATAACTATTATTATTATCCTTATTACTATTATTATTATCGCTATAACTGTTATTATTATTCTTATTACTATTATTATTATCCCTATTCCTCTTGTCTTTATCCTCCTAACTATTATTATTATCATTATTCTATTGTTACTATCCGTATTACTCTTGTGTTTATCCTTGTAACTGTTATTATTATTCTTGTAACTATGATTATTATCGCTATAACTGTTATTATTATCCTTATTCTATTGTTACTATCCGTATTACTCTTGTCTTTATCCTTATAACTATTATTATTATCCTTATTACCATTATTATTATCGCTATAACTGTTATTATTATTCTTATTACTATTATTATTATCCCTATTCCTCTTGTCTTTATCCTTCTAACTGTTATTATTATCCTTATTCTATTGTTACTATCCGTATTACTGTTGTGTTTATCCTTATAACTGTTATTATTATTCTTGTAACTATGATTATTATCGCTATAACTGTCATTATTATCCTTATTCTATTATTACTATCCCTATTACTCTTGTCTTTATCCTTATAACTATTATTATTATCCCTATTTCTCATGTCTTCATCCTTATAACTATAATTATTATTCTTATTATTATTATTATTATCGCTATTACTGTCATTAATGTCCTTATTCTATTGTTACCATCCGTATTACTCTTGTCTTTATCCTTATAACTATTATTATTATCCTTATTACTATTATTATTATCGCTATAACTGTTATTATTATTCTTATTACTATTATTATTATCCCTATTCCTCTTGTCTTTATCCTCCTAACTATTATTATTATCCTTATTCTATTGTTACTATCCGTATTACTCCTGTGTTTATCCTTGTATCTGTTATTATTATTCTTGTAACTATGATTATTATCGCTATAACTGTTATTATTATCCTTATTCTATTGTTACTATCCGTATTACTGTTGTGTTTATCCTTATAACTGTTATTATTATTCTTGTAACTATGATTATTATCGCTATAACTGTCATTATTATCCTTATTCTATTATTACTATCCCTATTACTCTTGTCTTTATCCTTATAACTATTATTATTATCCCTATTTCTCTTGTCTTCATCCTTATAACTATTATTATTATTATTATTATTATTATTATTATCGCTATAACTGTTATTAATGTCCTTATTCTATTGTTACCATCCGTATTACTCTTGTCTTTATCCTTTTAACTTGTATTATTATCCTTATTAACATTATTATTATCTCTATAACTGTTCTTATTATCATTCTTACTGTTATTATTATCGCTATAACTGTTATTATTATCTTTATGCCATTATTACTATCCCTATTACTCTTGTCTTTATCCTTATAACTATTATTATTATCCTTATTACTATTATTATTATCGCTATAACTGTTATTATTATTCTTATTACTATTATTATTATCCCTATTCCTCTTGTCTTTATCCTCCTAACTATTATTATTATCATTATTCTATTGTTACTATCCGTATTACTCTTGTCATTATCCTTATAACTGTTATTATTATTCTTATTACTATTATTATTATCCCTATTCCTCTTGTCTTTATCCTTCTATTATTATTATCCTTATTCTATTGTTGCTATCCGTATTACTCTTGTGTTTATCCTTATAACTGTTATTATTATTCTTATTACTATTATTATTATCGCTATAACTGTTATTATTATCTTTATGCCATTATTACTATCCGTATTACTCTTGTCTTTATCCTTATAACTATTATTATTATCCTTATTACTATTATTATTATCGCTATAACTGTTATTATTATTCTTATTACTATTATTATTATCCCTATTCCTCTTGTCTTTATCCTCCTAACTATTATTATTATCATTATTCTATTGTTACTATCCGTATTACTCTTGTGTTTATCCTTGTAACTGTTATTATTATTCTTGTAACTATGATTATTATCGCTATAACTGTTATTATTATCCTTATTCTATTGTTACTATCCGTATTACTCTTGTCTTTATCCTTATAACTATTATTATTATCCTTATTACCATTATTATTATCGCTATAACTGTTATTATTATTCTTATTACTATTATTATTATCCCTATTCCTCTTGTCTTTATCCTTCTAACTATTATTATTATCCTTATTCTATTGTTACTATCCGTATTACTCTTGTGTTTATCCTTATAACTGTTATTATTATTCTTGTAACTATGATTATTATCGCTATAACTGTTATTATTATCCTTATTCTATTGTTACTATCCGTATTACTGTTGTGTTTATCCTTATAACTGTTATTATTATTCTTGTAACTATGATTATTATCGCTATAACTGTCATTATTATCCTTATTCTATTATTACTATCCCTATTACTCTTGTCTTTATCCTTATAACTATTATTATTATCCCTATTTCTCTTGTCTTCATCCTTATAACTATTATTATTATTCTTATTATTATTATTATTATCGCTATAACTGTTATTAATGTCCTTATTCTATTGTTACCATCCGTATTACTCTTGTCTTTATCCTTTTAACTAGTATTATTATCCTTATTAACATTATTATTATCTCTATAACTGTTCTTATTATCATTCTTACTGTTATTATTATCGCTATAACTGTTATTATTATCTTTATGCCATTATTACTATCCCTATTACTCTTGTCTTTATCCTTATAACTATTATTATTATCCTTATTACTATTATTATTATCGCTATAACTGTTATTATTATTCTTATTACTATTATTATTATCCCTATTCCTCTTGTCTTTATCCTCCTAACTATTATTATTATCATTATTCTATTGTTACTATCCGTATTACTCTTGTGTTTATCCTTGTAACTGTTATTATTATTCTTGTAACTATGATTATTATCGCTATAACTGTTATTATTATCCTTATTCTATTGTTACTATCCGTATAACTCTTGTCTTTATCCTTATAACTATTATTATTATCCTTATTACCATTATTATTATCGCTATAACTGTTATTATTATTCTTATTACTATTATTATTATCCCTATTCCTCTTGTCTTTATCCTTCTAACTATTATTATTATCCTTATTCTATTGTTACTATCCGTATTACTCTTGTGTTTATCCTTATAACTGTTATTATTATTCTTGTAACTATGATTATTATCGCTATAACTGTTATTATTATCCTTATTCTATTGTTACTATCCGTATTACTGTTGTGTTTATCCTTATAACTGTTATTATTATTCTTGTAACTATGATTATTATCGCTATAACTGTCATTATTATCCTTATTCTATTATTACTATCCCTATTACTCTTGTCTTTATCCTTATAACTATTATTATTATCCCTATTTCTCATGTCTTCATCCTTATAACTATAATTATTATTCTTATTATTATTATTATTATCGCTATTACTGTCATTAATGTCCTTATTCTATTGTTACCATCCGTATTACTCTTGTCTTTATCCTTTTAACTAGTATTATTATCCTTATTAACATTATTATTATCTCTATAACTGTTCTTATTATCATTCTTACTGTTATTATTATCGCTATAACTGTTATTATTATCCTTATTCTATTGTTACTATCCGTATTACTGTTGTGTTTATCCTTATAACTGTTATTATTATTCTTGCAACTATGATTATTATCGCTATAACTGTTATTATTATCCTTATTCTATTATTACTATCCCTATTACTCTTGTCTTTATCCTTATAACTATTATTATTATCCCTATTTCTCTTGTCTTCATCCTTATAACTATTATTATTATTCTTATTATTATTATTATTATCGCTATAACTGTTATTAATGTCCTTATTCTATTGTTACCATCCGTATTACTCTTGTCTTTATCCTTTTAACTAGTATTATTATCCTTATTAACATTATTATTATCTCTATAACTGTTCTTATTATCATTCTTACTGTTATTATTATCGCTATAACTGTTATTATTATCTTTATGCCATTATTACTATCCCTATTACTCTTGTCTTTATCCTCCTAACTATTATTATTATCCTTATTCTATTGTTACTATCCGTATTACTCTTGTGTTTATCCTTGTAACTGTTATTATTATTCTTGTAACTATGATTATTATCGCTATAACTGTTATTATTATCCTTATTCTATTGTTACTATCCGTATTACTCTTGTCTTTATCCTTATAACTATTATTATTATCCTTATTACTATTATTATTATCGCTATAACTGTTATTATTATTCTTATTACTATTATTATTCTCGCTATAACTGTTATTATTATCCTTATTACTATTATTATTATCGGTATACCTGTTATTGTTATTCTTATTATTACTATTAGTATCGCTACAACTCTTATTATTATCCTTCTTCTATTGTTACTATCTGTTTTACTCTTGTCTTTATCCTTATAACTATTATTATTATCCTTATTCTATTGTTACTATCCGTATTACTCTTCTGTTTATCCTTATAACTGTTACTATTATTCTTATTACTATTATTATTATCGCTATAACTGTTATTATTATCCTAATTCTATTGTTACTATCCGTATTACTCTTGTGTTTATCCTTATAACTGTTATTATTATTCTTATTACTATTATTATTATCGCTATAACTGTTATTATTATCCTTATTCTATTGTAACTATCCGTATCACTCTTGTCTTTATCCTTACAACTGTTATTATTATTCCTATTACTATTATTATTATCGCTATAACTGTTATTATTATTCTTATTACTATTATTATTATCCCTATTCCTCTTGTCTTTATCCTTCTATTATTATTATCCTTATTCTATTGTTGCTATCCGTATCACTCTTGTGTTTATCCTTATAACTGTTATTATTATTCTTATTACTATTATCTTTATCGCTATAACTATTATTATTATCCTCATTCTATTGTTACTATCCGTATTACTCTTGTCTTTATCCTTATAACTATTATTATTATCCTTATTACTATTATTATTATCGCTATAACTGTTATTATTATTCTTATTACTATTATTATTATCCCTATTCCTCTTGTCTTTATCCTTCTAACTATTATTATTATCCTTATTCTATTGTTACTATCCGTATTACTCTTGTGTTTATCCTTGTATCTGTTATTATTATTCTTGTAACTATGATTATTATCGCTATAACTGTTATTATTATCCTTATTCTATTGTTACTATCCGTATTACTGTTGTGTTTATCCTTATAACTGTTATTATTATTCTTGTAACTATGATTATTATCGCTATAACTGTTATTATTATCCTTATTCTATTATTACTATCCCTATTACTCTTGTCTTTATCCTTATAACTATTATTATTATCCCTATTTCTCTTGTCTTCATCCTTATAACTATTATTATTATTCTTATTATTATTATTATTATCGCTATAACTGTTATTAATGTCCTTATTCTATTGTTACCATCCGTATTACTCTTGTCTTTATCCTTTTAACTAGTATTATTATCCTTATTAACATTATTATTATCTCTATAACTGTTCTTATTATCATTCTTACTGTTATTATTATCGCTATAACTGTTATTATTATCTTTATGCCATTATTACTATCCCTATTACTCTTGTCTTTATCCTTATAACTATTATTATTATCCTTATTACTATTATTATTATCGCTATAACTGTTATTATTATTCTTATTACTATTATTATTATCCCTATTCCTCTTGTCTTTATCCTCCTAACTATTATTATTATCATTATTCTATTGTTACTATCCGTATTACTCTTGTGTTTATCCTTGTAACTGTTATTATTATTCTTGTAACTATGATTATTATCGCTATAACTGTTATTATTATCCTTATTCTATTGTTACTATCCGTATTACTCTTGTCTTTATCCTTATAACTATTATTATTATCCTTATTACCATTATTATTATCGCTATAACTGTTATTATTATTCTTATTACTATTATTATTATCCCTATTCCTCTTGTCTTTATCCTTCTAACTGTTATTATTATCCTTATTCTATTGTTACTATCCGTATTACTGTTGTGTTTATCCTTATAACTGTTATTATTATTCTTGTAACTATGATTATTATCGCTATAACTGTCATTATTATCCTTATTCTATTATTACTATCCCTATTACTCTTGTCTTTATCCTTATAACTATTATTATTATCCCTATTTCTCATGTCTTCATCCTTATAACTATAATTATTATTCTTATTATTATTATTATTATCGCTATTACTGTCATTAATGTCCTTATTCTATTGTTACCATCCGTATTACTCTTGTCTTTATCCTTATAACTATTATTATTATCCTTATTACTATTATTATTATCGCTATAACTGTTATTATTATTCTTATTACTATTATTATTATCCCTATTCCTCTTGTCTTTATCCTTCTAACTATTATTATTATCCTTATTCTATTGTTACTATCCGTATTACTCTTGTGTTTATCCTTGTATCTGTTATTATTATTCTTGTAACTATGATTATTATCGCTATAACTGTTATTATTATCCTTATTCTATTGTTACTATCCGTATTACTGTTGTGTTTATCCTTATAACTGTTATTATTATTCTTGTAACTATGATTATTATCGCTATAACTGTCATTATTATCCTTATTCTATTATTACTATCCCTATTACTCTTGTCTTTATCCTTATAACTATTATTACTATCCCTATTACTCTTGTCTTTATCCTTAAAACTATTATTATTATCCTTATTACTATTATTATTATCGCTATAACTGTTATTATTATTATTATTACTATTATTATTATCCCTATTCCTCTTGTCTTTATCCTCCTAACTATTATTATTATCCTTATTCTATTGTTACTATCCGTATTACTCTTGTGTTTATCCTTGTAACTGTTATTATTATTCTTGTAACTATGATTATTATCGCTATAACTGTTATTATTATCCTTATTCTATTGTTACTATCCGTATTACTCTTGTCTTTATCCTTATAACTATTATTATTATCCTTATTACTATTATTATTATCGCTATAACTGTTATTATTATTCTTATTACTATTATTATTCTCGCTATAACTGTTATTATTATCCTTATTACTATTATTATTATCGGTATACCTGTTATTGTTATTCTTATTATTACTATTAGTATCGCTACAACTCTTATTATTATCCTTCTTCTATTGTTACTATCTGTTTTACTCTTGTCTTTATCCTTATAACTATTATTATTATCCTTATTCTATTGTTACTATCCGTATTACTCTTCTGTTTATCCTTATAACTGTTATTATTATTCTTATTACTATTATTATTATCGCTATAACTGTTATTATTATCCTAATTCTATTGTTACTATCCGTATTACTCTTGTCATTATCCTTATAACTGTTATTATTATTCTTATTACTATTATTATTATCCCTATTCCTCTTGTCTTTATCCTTCTATTATTATTATCCTTATTCTATTGTTGCTATCCGTATTACTCTTGTGTTTATCCTTATAACTGTTATTATTATTCTTATTACTATTATTATTATCGCTATAACTGTTATTATTATTCTTATTACTATTATTATTATCCCTATTCCTCTTGTCTTTATCCTTATAACTATTATTATTATTCTTATTATTATTATTATTATCGCTATAACTGTTATTAATGTCCTTATTCTATTGTTACCATCCGTATTACTCTTATCTTTATCCTTTTAACTAGTATTATTATCCTTATTAACATTATTATTATCTCTATAACTGTTCTTATTATCATTCTTACTGTTATTATTATCGCTATAACTGTTATTATTATCTTTATGCCATTATTACTATCCCTATTACTCTTGTCTTTATCCTTATAACTATTATTATTATCCTTATTACTATTATTATTATCGCTATAACTGTTATTATTATTCTTATTACTATTATTATTATCCCTATTCCTCTTGTCTTTATCCTCCTAACTATTATTATTATCATTATTCTATTGTTACTATCCGTATTACTCTTGTGTTTATCCTTGTAACTGTTATTATTATTCTTGTAACTATGATTATTATCGCTATAACTGTTATTATTATCCTTATTCTATTGTTACTATCCGTATTACTCTTGTCTTTATCCTTATAACTATTATTATTATCCTTATTACCATTATTATTATCGCTATAACTGTTATTATTATTCTTATTACTATTATTATTATCCCTATTCCTCTTGTCTTTATCCTTCTAACTGTTATTATTATCCTTATTCTATTGTTACTATCCGTATTACTGTTGTGTTTATCCTTATAACTGTTATTATTATTCTTGTAACTATGATTATTATCGCTATAACTGTCATTATTATCCTTATTCTATTATTACTATCCCTATTACTCTTGTCTTTATCCTTATAACTATTATTATTATCCCTATTTCTCATGTCTTCATCCTTATAACTATAATTATTATTCTTATTATTATTATTATTATCGCTATTACTGTCATTAATGTCCTTATTCTATTGTTACCATCCGTATTACTCTTGTCTTTATCCTTATAACTATTATTATTATCCTTATTACTATTATTATTATCGCTATAACTGTTATTATTATTCTTATTACTATTATTATTATCCCTATTCCTCTTGTCTTTATCCTTCTAACTATTATTATTATCCTTATTCTATTGTTACTATCCGTATTACTCTTGTGTTTATCCTTGTATCTGTTATTATTATTCTTGTAACTATGATTATTATCGCTATAACTGTTATTATTATCCTTATTCTATTGTTACTATCCGTATTACTGTTGTGTTTATCCTTATAACTGTTATTATTATTCTTGTAACTATGATTATTATCGCTATAACTGTCATTATTATCCTTATTCTATTATTACTATCCCTATTACTCTTGTCTTTATCCTTATAACTATTATTACTATCCCTATTACTCTTGTCTTTATCCTTAAAACTATTATTATTATCCTTATTACTATTATTATTATCGCTATAACTGTTATTATTATTATTATTACTATTATTATTATCCCTATTCCTCTTGTCTTTATCCTCCTAACTATTATTATTATCCTTATTCTATTGTTACTATCCGTATTACTCTTGTGTTTATCCTTGTAACTGTTATTATTATTCTTGTAACTATGATTATTATCGCTATAACTGTTATTATTATCCTTATTCTATTGTTACTATCCGTATTACTCTTGTCTTTATCCTTATAACTATTATTATTATCCTTATTACTATTATTATTATCGCTATAACTGTTATTATTATTCTTATTACTATTATTATTCTCGCTATAACTGTTATTATTATCCTTATTACTATTATTATTATCGGTATACCTGTTATTGTTATTCTTATTATTACTATTAGTATCGCTACAACTCTTATTATTATCCTTCTTCTATTGTTACTATCTGTTTTACTCTTGTCTTTATCCTTATAACTATTATTATTATCCTTATTCTATTGTTACTATCCGTATTACTCTTCTGTTTATCCTTATAACTGTTATTATTATTCTTATTACTATTATTATTATCGCTATAACTGTTATTATTATCCTAATTCTATTGTTACTATCCGTATTACTCTTGTCATTATCCTTATAACTGTTATTATTATTCTTATTACTATTATTATTATCCCTATTCCTCTTGTCTTTATCCTTCTATTATTATTATCCTTATTCTATTGTTGCTATCCGTATTACTCTTGTGTTTATCCTTATAACTGTTATTATTATTCTTATTACTATTATTATTATCGCTATAACTGTTATTATTATTCTTATTACTATTATTATTATCCCTATTCCTCTTGTCTTTATCCTTATAACTATTATTATTATTCTTATTATTATTATTATTATCGCTATAACTGTTATTAATGTCCTTATTCTATTGTTACCATCCGTATTACTCTTGTCTTTATCCTTTTAACTAGTATTATTATCCTTATTAACATTATTATTATCTCTATAACTGTTCTTATTATCATTCTTACTGTTATTATTATCGCTATAACTGTTATTATTATCTTTATGCCATTATTACTATCCCTATTACTCTTGTCTTTATCCTTATAACTATTATTATTATCCTTATTACTATTATTACTATCGCTATAACTGTTATTATTATTCTTATTACTATTATTATTATCCCTATTCCTCTTGTCTTTATCCTTATAACTATTATTATTATCCCTATTTCTCTTGTCTTCATCCTTATAACTATTATTATTATCCTTATTACTATTATTATTATCGCTATAACTGTTATTATTATTCTTATTATTTTTATTAGTATCGCTATAACTCTTATTATTATCCTTCTTCTATTGTTACTATCCGTATTAATCTTGTCTTTATCCTTATAACTATTATTAATATCCTTATTACCACTATTATTATCTCTATAACTGTTATTATTATTCTTAATACTATTATTATTATCGCTATAACTGTTATTATTGTCCTTATTACTATTATTATTATCGCTATAACTGTTATTATTATTCTTATTATTATTCTTATTATCAATATTCCTCTTGTCGTTATCCTTATAACTATTATTATTCGCCTTATTATTATTATTTAATCGCTATAACTGTTATTATTATCCTTATTACTATTATTATTATCCCTATTTCTCTTGTCTTTAACCTTCTAACTATTATTATTATCCTTATTCTATTGCTACTATCCGTATTACTCTTGTGTTTATCCATATATCTTTTAGTATTATCCTTATTACTATTGTTACTATCCGTAACCTCTTGTCTTTATCCTTATAACTATTATTATTATCCTTATTACTATTATTATTATTGCTATAACTGTTATTATTATTCTTATTACTATTATTATTATCCCTATTCCTCTTGTCTTTATCCTTCTAACTATTATTATTATCCTTATTCTATTGTTACTATCCGTATTACTCTTGTGTTTATCCTTGTAACTGTTATTATTATTCTTGTAACTATGATTATTATCGCTATAACTGTTATTATTATCCTTATTCTATTGTTACTATCCGTATTACTGTTGTGTTTATCCTTATAACTGTTATTATTATTCTTGTAACTATGATTATTATCGCTATAACTGTCATTATTATCCTTATTCTATTATTACTATCCCTATTACTCTTGTCTTTATCCTTATAACTATTATTATTATCACTATTACCATTATTATTATCGCTATAACTGTTATTATTATTCTTATTACTATTATTATTATCCCTATTCCTCTTGTCTTTATCCTTCTAACTATTATTATTATCCTTATTACTATTATTATTATCGCTATAACTGTTATTATTATTCTTATTACTATTATTATTATCCCTATTCCTCTTGTCTTTATCCTCCTAACTATTATTATTATCATTATTCTATTGTTACTATCCGTATTACTCTTGTGTTTATCCTTGTAACTGTTATTATTATTCTTGTAACTATGATTATTATCGCTATAACTGTTATTATTATCCTTATTCTATTGTTACTATCCGTATTACTCTTGTCTTTATCCTTATAACTATTATTATTATCACTATTACCATTATTATTATCGCTATAACTGTTATTATTATTCTTATTACTATTATTATTATCCCTATTCCTCTTGTCTTTATCCTTCTAACTATTATTATTATCCTTATTCTATTGCTACTATCCGTATTACTCTTGTGTTTATCCTTATATCTTTTAGTATTATCCTTATTACTATTGTTACTATCCGTAACCTCTTGTCTTTATCCTTATAACTATTATTATTATCCTTATTACTATTATTATTATTGCTATAACTGTTATAATTATTCTTATTACTATTATTATTACCCCTATTCCTCTTGTCTTTATCCTTATAACTATTATTATTATCCTTATTACTATTATTATTATCGCTATAACTGTTATTATTATTCTTATTACTATTATTATTCTCGCTATAACTGTTATTATTATTCTTATTACTATTATTATTATCCCTATTCCTCTTGTCTTTATCCTTCTAACTATTATTATTATCCTTATTCTATTGTTACTATCCGTATTACTCTTGTGTTTATCCTTATAACTGTTATTATTATTCTTGTAACTATGATTATTATCGCTATTACTGTTATTATTATCCTTATTCTATTGTTACTATCCGTATTACTGTTGTGTTTATCCTTATAACTGTTATTATTATTCTTGTAACTATGATTATTATCGCTATAACTGTTATTATTATCCTTATTCTATTATTACTATCCCTATTACTCTTGTCTTTATCCTTATAACTATTATTATTATCCCTATTTCTCTTGTCTTCATCCTTATAACTATTATTATTATTCTTATTATTATTATCGCTATAACTGTTATTAATGTCCTTATTCTATTGTTACCATCCGTATTACTCTTGTCTTTATCCTTTTAACTCGTATTATTATCCTTATTAACATTATTATTATCTCTACAACTGTTCTTATTATCATTCTTACTGTTATTATTATCGCTATAACTGTTATTATTATCTTTATGCCATTATTACTATCCCTATTACTCTTGCCTTTATCCTTATAACTATTATTATTATCCTTATTCTATTATTACTATCCCTATTACTCTTGTCTTTATCCTTATAACTATTATTATTATCCCTATTTCTCTTGTCTTCATCCTTATAACTATTGTTATTATTCTTATTATTATTATTATTATCGCTATAACTGTTATTAATGTCCTTATTCTATTGTTACCATCCGTATTACTCTTGTCTTTATCCTTTTAACTAGTATTATTATCCTTATTAACATTATTATTATCTCTACAACTGTTCTTATTATCATTCTTACTGTTATTATTATCGCTATAACTGTTATTATTATCTTTATGCCATTATTACTATCCCTATTACTCTTGTCTTTATCCTTATAACTATTATTATTGTCGCTATAACTGTTATTATTATTCTTATTACTATTATTATTATCCCTATTCCTCTTGTCTTTATCCTCCTAACTATTATTATTATCCTTATTCTATTGTTGCTATCCGTATTATTCTTGTCTTCATCCTTATAACTATTATTATTATCCTTATTACTAGTATTATTATCGCTATAACTGTTATTATTATCCTTATTCTATTGTTACTATCCGTATTACTCTTGTCTTTAACCTTACAACTGTTATTATTACTCTTATTACTATTATTATTATCGCTATAACTGTTATTTTTATCCTTATTCTATTGTTACTATACATATTACTCTTGTCTTTATCCTTATAACTATTATTATTATCCTTATTACTATTATTATCATCGCTATAACTGTTCTTATTATTCTTATTACTATTATGATTATCCCTATTTCAATTGTCTTTATCCTTATAACTATTATTATTATCCTTATTACTATTATTATTATCGCTATAACTGTTATTATTATCCTTATTACTATTATTATTATCGCTATAACTGTTAATATTATTCTTATTATTTTTATTAGTATCGCTATAACTCTTATTATTATCCTTCTTCAATTGTTACTATCCGTTTTACTCTTGCCTTTATCCTTATAACTATTATTATTATCCTCATTCTATTGTTACTATCCGTATTACTCTTGTCTTTAACCTTACAACTGTTATTATTATTCTTATTACTATTATTATTATCGCTATAACTGTTATTTTTATCCTTATTCTATTGTTACTATACGTATTACTCTTGTCTTTATCCTTATAACTATTATTATTATCCTTATTACTATTATTATTATCGCTATAACTGTTATTATTATTCTTATTACTATTATTATTATCGATATTCCTCTTGTCTTTATCCTTCTAACTATTATTATTATCCTTATTCTATTGTTACTATCCGTATTACTCTTGTGTTTATCCTTATAACTGTTATTATTATTCTTGTAACTATGATTATTATCGCTATTACTGTTATTATTATCCTTATTCTATTGTTACTATCCGTATTACTGTTGTGTTTATCCTTATAACTGTTATTATTATTCTTGTAACTATGATTATTATCGCTATAACTGTTATTATTATCCTTATTCTATTATTACTATCCCTATTACTCTTGTCTTTATCCTTATAACTATTATTATTATCCCTATTTCTCTTGTCTTCATCCTTATAACTATTATTCTTATTCTTATTATTATTATTATTATCGCTATAACTGTTATTAATGTCCTTATTCTATTGTTACCATCCGTATTACTCTTGTCTTTATCCTTTTAACTAGTATTATTATCCTTATTAACATTATTATTATCTCTACAACTGTTCTTATTATCATTCTTACTGTTATTATTATCGCTATAACTGTTATTATTATCTTTATGCCATTATTACTATCCCTATTACTCTTGCCTTTATCCTTATAACTATTATTATTGTCGCTATAACTGTTATTATTATTCTTATTACTATTATTATTATCCCTATTCCTCTTGTCTTTATCCTCCTAACTATTATTATTATCCTTATTCTATTGTTGCTATCCGTATTATTCTTGTCTTCATCCTTATAACTATTATTATTATCCTTATTACTAGTATTATTATCGCTATAACTGTTATTATTATCCTTATTCTATTGTTACTATCCGTATTACTCTTGTCTTTAACCTTACAACTGTTATTATTACTCTTATTACTATTATTATTATCGCTATAACTGTTATTTTTATCCTTATTCTATTGTTACTATACATATTACTCTTGTCTTTATCCTTATAACTATTATTATTATCCTTATTACTATTATTATCATCGCTATAACTGTTCTTATTATTCTTATTACTATTATGATTATCCCTATTTCAATTGTCTTTATCCTTATAACTATTATTATTATCCTTATTACTATTATTATTATCGCTATAACTGTTATTATTATCCTTATTACTATTATTATTATCGCTATAACTGTTAATATTATTCTTATTATTTTTATTAGTATCGCTATAACTCTTATTATTATCCTTCTTCAATTGTTACTATCCGTTTTACTCTTGCCTTTATCCTTATAACTATTATTATTATCCTCATTCTATTGTTACTATCCGTATTACTCTTGTCTTTAACCTTACAACTGTTATTATTATTCTTATTACTATTATTATTATCGCTATAACTGTTATTTTTATCCTTATTCTATTGTTACTATACGTATTACTCTTGTCTTTATCCTTATAACTATTATTATTATCCTTATTACTATTATTATTATCGCTATAACTGTTATTATTATTCTTATTACTATTATTATTATCCCTATTCCTCTTGTCTTTATCCTTCTAACTATTATTATTATCCTTATTCTATTGTTACTATCCGTATTACTGTTGTGTTTATCCTTATAACTGTTATTATTATTCTTGTAACTATGATTATTATCGCTATAACTGTTATTATTATCCTTATTCTATTATTACTATCCCTATTACTCTTGTCTTTATCCTTATAACTATTATTATTATCCCTATTTCTCTTGTCTTCATCCTTATAACTATTATTCTTATTCTTATTATTATTATTATTATCGCTATAACTGTTATTAATGTCCTTATTCTATTGTTACCATCCGTATTACTCTTGTCTTTATCCTTTTAACTAGTATTATTATCCTTATTAACATTATTATTATCTCTACAACTGTTCTTATTATCATTCTTACTGTTATTATTATCGCTATAACTGTTATTATTATCTTTATGCCATTATTACTATCCCTATTACTCTTGCCTTTATCCTTATAACTATTATTATTATCCTTATTACTATTATTATTATCGCTATATGTTTCGTGATCAATGAAGTTGACGATGCTTTCTCGAGTCAACTGTTTAGTGGAGACTCGCTAGTTTAATCCTAGCTAGGATCCGGAGCTGGTTTTCGGGGACAAACAGTCACGGTGATACAATGTTAACAAGAAACTTAAAACGGTTTACACAATACTTTATTCACTTCACACAATACAGTTTAAGAATTCCATGAACAATACTATTAAGACGAAACTGGACGATTATAATACACGAGCTTATGGTTGAAAATACTTGATATATAAATATCGGTTGAAAAAGGACGATCGGAAAAGCAAACTTTGGTTGCGGACTCTAAGCCTTCTAACGAAGTTCTGAATTTTAAAATCGAAACGTCCTAGATCGCGCGATCGATCCGGTCGATGGCGTGGCGGTAAGTCTAATCCTGCGCGGGAGGGATTAGCCCTGGTATGACGTCTTGATTGATCATTTGACAACAAAAAAAAGTAAAAGAAACAAAGGACTACTATTAACTTAAATCTTGCATGCCGCCCGCCATACGAAATATTCACAATATTTACGGGAATTAGCGCATTACCGGTTCTTCATGGGTATTGATCTCGACTGGTAAGAAACATAATTTGGCGATAGGCCGCCGATACGCGCTATGAGCCGTTTTGACGGTCACGACGCGAGTGATCCCGTCTGATCCGGGGTGGCATTGAATTATTCTTCCTAGCTCCCATTTACAAGGAGGTGCGAGAGTATTTCGGATTAAAACGATACGCCCAGGTTTCGCAAGGTCGGTTCTACTACGCCATTTCGGTCGCTGTTGTAATGTATGTAAATAATCAGTAGACCATGCTTGCCAAAAGCTCTCGTTCATTTGCCTTAATAATTGCCATCGGGATAAGCGCGTTTCGCTGACATCTAATAACGTTGGTGACGGTATGGCATTCAGTGCGGAGCCGATGAGGAAATGACCCGGTGTGAGTGACGTGAAATCGTCATAATTATCAGATACAGGAGCTATCGGACGTGAGTTTAAACATGCTTCGACTTGGCAAAGTAACGTGGCGAACTCTTCGAATGTTAGAGTATGAGCGCCAATGACGCGTTTGAGATGATATTTCACGCTTCGAACTCCGGCTTCCCAGAGCCCCCCAAAATGAGGAGCGGAGGGAGGGATAAAATTCCAAGTGATGTTTTCGTTGACCAATTTATTACGAATTTCTGGGTTACGCGTCGCGGCTTGAAACATTTGGTGCAGTTCCTTTTCAGCTCCTTGGAAATTTGTGCCGTTGTCAGAGTATAAAGTGTTTGGTATACCTCGACGGCAACAAAAACGGTCTAATGCTGCTAAGAATGCCGCGGTTGAATAATCGCTAACTAATTCTAGATGAATCGCGCGCGTGGTTATACATATAAACAAGGCAATATACGCTTTTCTCGCTTTGTATCCGCGTCCGGAAGCGAGACGGACGAAGACAGGACCAGCGTAATCCACGCCGCTATGAAGGAATGCGCGTTCGACTTTGTTTACTCGCGGAAAGGGAAGATTTCCCATTAGTTCGTTCGCGGCACTTGCTCGTTCACGAGCACAGGAAACACAACGATATAATACTGCGCGGATAGTTTGTCGAGCCCGTAAGAGCCAAAACTGTTGACGGAGGGTAGCGAGAGTCAGCTGAGATCCGCCGTGAAGTGTGCGAAGGTGTGTGAATCGGATAAGGAGCTTCACAAGAGGATGGGAGCCAAGGACGATTGGATTTTTGGATTCTTCAGGTAATTTTGATTTCTTTAATCGCCCCCCTACACGTATTAGTCCATTCGTATCAACATATACATTCAGCGAGATGAGTGCGCTGCTTCGGGGAAGCGGCTGAGCTGTTTGTAAACAGTGCAATTCATTTGAAAATAAACTACGCTGAATGTATTTCAACCAAAATAGACGAGCTTGTTCGATTTCACACTGATTGAGCGCAGCGTTATCAATTTTGTCAGTATGCATTGAACTCTGCGAGGTAATCGTCAGTTTGGGGAGAGTGGACCTGTGCTTTAGTCTTTTGACAAACCGGAATATATAAGCGGTGACTCTTAGCAATTTTATCCAACTGGAGTATCGGTCGGCAAGATCCCATGTTGGTACTGGGATGGCTACATGTGCAGGAAGGGAACGTTCCTCAAGAGAAGTGGACGCGTTGACCGAGGTATCATGTGGCCAGTGTTCTGACGACAGCTTGAGCCACAATGGACCAGTCCACCAAATTGACTGGGAATTTAATTGCTGACAATTTAGTCCACGAGAAGCGCAGTCCGCTGGGTTGTCATCCGTAGGCACGTGATGCCATTTTACATTTGGTACGTTTGTTTGGATTTCTGTAACTCGGTTGGCAACAAATGTCTTCCAACGGGATGGGTGTTGAGATACCCAAGCTAAGACAATGGTCGAGTCTGTCCAGCAATGAATCGTGGCCGATGGAAGAGCGAGTGTCGACTTAACAAACACGAGAAGCCGCGATAATAACACAGCGGCGCATAGTTCCAGCCGCGGGATGCTTATGGTTTTGAGCGGTGCAACTTTAGATTTTGCGGTTAAAAGTGAGATTGTAATATCTCCGGAGAGAGTTTTAATTTTTAAATACACCACTGCGGCATAAGCGGAAGATGAGGCGTCTGCGAAGCCGTGTAGTTCGCAGGAGTTTACGTGCGAGCCGTAATCTACCCATCGTGGTAGGGACAGTTGATGTAAACACGGTAACTGTTTATAATACACCGTCCATTCATTAAGAATCGTGGCTGGAATGTTTACCTCCCAGTCACACTTAAGGTGCCACAACTGTTGCATAAAGATCTTCGCTGTGATAACTACAGGAGTGACCCAACCTAACGGATCAAAAAATTTAGCAATGGTGGACAAAATTGTGCGTTTCGTTTGAGGAACGTTTTCTGAAATCGCGATATTAAATTGAAAAGAATCGGAGTTAGGATTCCACGATACTCCGAGTACCTTCAATTCAATTTGCAGAGGTTTATCTGGTTGTAAGGTTTTATTACTGTTGAGACTGTGATCACTTGTATTGATGTCGGACAATAACATCGGAGCATTACTTGCCCATTTATGAAGAGTAAATCCCGCACGCCTCAAGAGCGAGATCAGTTGGTCTCGAGTTTGGCGAGCGAGAGTAACATCGTCTGCCCCAAAGACACAATCATCGACATAAATTTGGTGTTGCAAAACTGGAACAGCTAATGGATAATCAATTCCGTCATCCTCTGCTAGCTGGCGAAGTACGCGGAGTGCGAGGTAAGGAGCGGGAGCGGTACCATATGTGACAGTGCGAATTCGAAAGTGACGGAGAGGTTCTTCCGGAGATGCACGCCAAACGATGCGTTGGTAATCGGTGTCGCGATTGTCAACTAGGATTTGGCGGTACATTTTTTCTATGTCCGCGAGGAAAACATAGCGGTGCAAACGCCATTGTAGTATAACTGCGGGCAATTCTAATTGGAGTTTTTGACCAACAAATGGGTGATCATTGAGAGACGTGCCGTTAGAGGTTTTGCTGGATGCATTAAAGACGACTCGAAGGCGTGTAGTCGTGCTGGATTCCCGGATGACAGCATGATGCGGAATATAAACAAGTTGATCTGAGACTGATTCGGGTTCAGGGATTGCGTCCATATGATTTAAGAATTCATATTCACGCATGAACTTCGCATATTCGTCAGCTCGCTTTGGATCGGCGTGAAGTCGCTTTTCTTGACGAAACCACATTATTTTTGCCGTGGGAAGAGATGCTCCGATATTGATCGGAGGTCCTTGTACAAAGGGTAACCTAACGCAGTACTGTCCCCTTTTCGGTGCGTGTGTGCGTTTTTTGGAAATACATTTCACATTCCTTTTCCGCAGGAGTTAATCGTGAGGACGTCGGGATCTGCTCAATCTCCCAAAACTGACGAAGTGCTTTATCCAACGACTCGTTAGTAGTACAATGATACGTGGACACCCAAGGAGAAGGATTTTCAGCGATCGCGGGAAGAGGACCGGACAGGATCCAGCCGAGCGTCGTGTTTTGCGCGACTGGTTCGTTGGGAGCTCCTTTTCGAACGCCATTCATCAACATCAGGCCGTAGAGATCAGCTCCAATGATCATTTCAACTGGGTCTGATTTGAAAGGATGGTCATCCGCAAGATCAAGACCGCTTAAGTGTGCCATAGTAAAATTACCACGAATTGGCGGCGGTAAATAATTGGATAGCGTTTTTACGATTAACGCGGGCGGTGGAATATTCTGGTCCTGCTCGTTTACATGGAGTAATCCGGACAATCGTAGACGATTTGCACGTGGTTTCGTTATCACCAACGCCGGTTATGGAAATAGAAACACGATCGCGAGGCGTTTTTAGACGTTGCGCTAAATTTTCGGTGATCAAGGACACGACGGATCCCTGATCAAGAAGCGCTCGAATTTGTTGTTTTCGTCCGCTAGGAGCGTGTATGTTTATCCACGCAGTGGCTAATAGGACACGCGAAGCTAGTGCTGTGGATCGAGTAACGGACAAGGACGGTACATGTGTAGATGTACTCGCTTCGTTATTGTTAGGGGAAACGGTTGAATCATCGTTCGCGGGGACGGTTGAAACGACGTTTGAATTATTAAAGTGTAACAATGTATGATGGCGCTTTCGACATTTTTGGCAAGAATAAACGCTTTTACAATCTCGTTGCTGATGTTGTGTACTAAGACAATTTATGCAACGTTTTCCTTTTTTCACGTAGTCAATGCGCTGGGAGACAGTTTTTTCGCGAAAGACTGGACATTGATTGAGGCCGTGATTAATGCGACACAATGGGCAATTCGGACTATTAGAAGTTGTCGCGTGAGATGGAAATTGTTGTGCTGGCGTATGTTTAGGGAAAACTTTTCCGGTCGTGGTCCCGGATTTCGGAACAAGGATCGCTTCGAGCGACCGGATTCGCGTTTCAATAAACGTATCGAGGTCTTCAAGGGCGGGAAATTGAGTAGAGGTTCCTAATTGAAGTTCCCATGCACGACGCGAATTTCGATCTAGGCAATTGACTATTAAACAGACGAGAATTTCGTTCCACTGATCCACGGCGCAGCCTAACTTTTTTAACGCCAGGATAGCCATGTTCGCACGGTCCCGTATTTCATTGAGCGCGGTTTTTGATTCGACGTTAGTGCTCGGCAGATTTAATAATGAAATCGGAGGTCGACATATAGGCCTCGTGAGTAAGGAGAAACTGTTGAGACTGGAAGTAATCGTACTTCTTCTGATGTTCGTGGGTGGCAATTGCAACAATTTTTCGGTGAAGGCTTTGCGTTTCTTTGAAGGCGTCTTTAAGTTTCGCGATACGATTACGTACCGTTGGAATGGTATAATTGGCTTTGCCAATCTTTGTAAAATTGTCCAGGGCGCGAAGGACGAAATACATCGCGTCTTGTTGTTGGTTTATCAGACTGTCTATCTCACTCATTTTCGCGGCAGAACAAACCGTTTGTTTATCACTGTGTTGTCCCCAAAGTTTAGCGCGAGGTCAGGACCGTTAGTAACGGTAATTCCACAGTACTGCACTTGAATTTTGCACAAAGGAATTGCTCCGATCCGGCTCGAAGGACCAAATGTTTCGTGATCAATGAAGTTGACGAGGCTTTCTCGAGTCAACTGTTTAGTGGAGACTCGCTAGTTTAATCCTAGCTAGGATCCGGAGCTGGTTTTCGGGGACAAACAGTCACGGTGATACAATGTTAACAAGAAACTTAAAACGGTTTACACAATACTTTATTCACTTCACACAATACAGTTTAAGAATTCCATGAACAATACTATTAAGACGAAACTGGACGATTATAATACACGAGCTTATGGTTGAAAATACTTGATATATAAATATCGGTTGAAAAAGGACGATCGGAAAAGCAAACTTTGGTTGCGGACTCTAAGCCTTCTAACGAAGTTCTGAATTTTAAAATCGAAAACGTCCTAGATCGCGCGATCGATCCGGTCGATGGCGTGGCGGTAAGTCTAATCCTGCGCGGAGGATTAGCGCTGGTATGACGTCTTGCAGGGTTGTCATAAGGCTCGGAAGTGCCTAGGACTCTTATTATTTCGGAACACTATAACTGTTATTATTATTCTTATTACTATTATTATTATCCCTATCCTCTTGTCTTTATCCTTCTAACTATTATTATTATCCTTATTCTATTGTTACTATCCGTATTACTCTTGTGTTTATCCTTATAACTGTTATTATTATTCTTGTAACTATGATTATTATCGCTATAACTGTTATTATTATCCTTATTCTATTGTTTCTATCCGTATTACTGTTGTGTTTATCCTTATAACTGTTATTATTATTCTTGTAACTATGATTATTATCGCTATAACTGTTATTATTAACCTTATTCTATTGTTACTATCCGTATTACTGTCGTGTTTATCCTTATAACTGTTATTATTATTCTTGTAACTATGATTATTATCGCTATAACTGTTATTATTATCCTTATTCTATTGTTACCTTCCGTATTGCTGTTGTGTTTATCAGTATAACTGTTATTATTATTCTTGTAACTATGGTTATTATCGCTATAACTGTCATTATTATCCTTATTCTATTATTACTATCCCTATTACTCTTGTCTTTATCCTTATAACTATTATTATTATCCCTATTTCTCTTGTCTTCATCCTTATAACTATAATTATTATTCTTATTACTATTATTATTATCGCTATAACTGTTATTAATGTCCTTATTCTATTGTTACCATCCGTATTACTCTTGTCTTTATCCTTATAACTATTATTATTATCCCTATTCCTCTTGTCTTTATCCTTCTAACTATTATTATTATCCTTATTCTATTGTTACTATCCGTATTACTCTTGTGTTTATCCTTATAACTGTTATTATTATTCTTGTAACTATGAATATTATCGCTATAACTGTTATTATTATCCTCATTCTATTGTTTCTATCCGTATTACTCTTGTCTTTATCCTTATAAATATTATTATTATCCTTATTACTATTATTATTATCGCTATAACTGTTATTATTATACTTATTATTATTATTATTATCGCTATAACTGTTATTATTATTCTTATTATTATTATTATTATCGCTATAACTGTTATTATTATTCTTATTATTATTATTATTATCGCTATAACTGTTACTATTATCCTTCTTCTATTGTTACTATCCGTTTTACTCTTGTCATTATCCATATAACTGTAATTATTATTCTTATTACTATTATTATTATCCCTATTCCTCTTGTCATTACCCTTATAACTGTTATTATTATTCTTATTACTATTATTATTATCCCTATTCCTCTTGTCTTTATCCTTATGACTATTATTATTATCTTTATTATTATTATTATTATCGCTATAACTGTTAATATTATCCTTATTACTATTATTATTATCGCTATAACTGTTATTATAATCCTTATTCTATTGTTACTATCCGTATTACTCTTGTCTTTATCCTTATAACTGTTATTATTATCCTTATTACTATTATTATTATCGCTATAACTGTTATTATTATCCTTATTACTATTATTATTATCGCTATAACTGTTATTAATGTCCTTATTCTATTGTTAACATCCGTATTACTCTTGTCATTATCCTTATAACTATAATTATTATCCTTAGTGCTATTATTATTATCGCTATAACTGTTATTATTATTCTTATTACTGTTATTATTATCCTTATTCTATTGTTACTATCCGTATTATTCTTGTCTTTATCCTTAGAACTGTTATTATTATTCCTATTACTATTATTATTATCGCTATAACTGTTACTATTATCCTTATTCTATTGTTACTATCCGTATTACTCTTGTCTTTATCCTTATAACTGTTATTATTATCCTTATTACTATTATTATTATCGCTATAACTGTTATTATTATCCTTATTACTATTATTATTATCGCTATACTGTTATTATTATTCTTATTACTACTATTATTTTCGCTATAACTGTTATTATTATCCTTATTACTATTATTATTATCGCTATAACTGTTATTATTATTCTTATTATTACTATTAGTATCGCTATAGCTCTTATTATTATCCTTCTTCTATTGTTAGTATCTGTTTTACTCTTGCCTTTATCCTTATAACTATTATTATTATCCTCATTCTATTGTTACTATCCGTATTACTCTTGTCTTTATCCTTATAACTATTATTATTATCCTTATTCTCTTGTTACTATCCGTATTACTCTTCTGCTAATCCTTATAACTGTTATTATTATTCTTGTAACTATGATTATTATCGCTATAACTGTTATTATTATCCTTATTCTATCATTACTATCCCTATTACTCTTGTCTTTATCCTTATAACTATTATTATTATCCCTATTTCTCTTGTCTTTATCCTTATAACTATTATTATTATCGCTATAACTGTTATTATTATCCTTATTCTATTGTTACTATCCGTATTACTCTTGTCTTTATCCTTACAACTGTTATTATTATTCCTATTACTATTATTATTATCGCTATAACTGTTATTATTATCCTTATTCTATTGTTACTACCCGTATTCCTCTTGTGTTCATCCTTATAACTATTATTATTATCGCTATAACTGTTATTATCATCCTTATTCTATTGTTACTATCCGTATTCCTCTTGTCTCCATCCTTATAACTATTATTATTATCCTTATTATTATTATTATTATCGCTATAACTGTTATAATTATCCTTATTACTATTATTATTATCGCTATAACTGTTATTATAATCCTTATTCTATTGTTACTATCCGTATTCCTCTTGTCTTCATCCTTATAACTATTATTATTATCCTTATTATTATTATTATTATCGCTATAACTGTTATAATTATCCTTATTACTATTATTATTATCGCTATAACTGTTATTATAATCCTTATTCTATTATTACTATCCCTATTACTCTTGTCTTTATCCTTATAAATATTATTATTATCCCTATTTCTCTTGTCT
>CAMAOC010000062.1:0-209640 GCA_945859555.1 Megachile ligniseca
AGAGTAATACGGATAGTAACGATAGAATAAGGATAATAATAACAGTTTATAGCGATAATAATAATAATGATAAGGATAATAATAATAGTTATAAGGATAACGACAAGAGGAATAGGGATAATAATAATAATAATAAGTATAATATTAAACACTTATAGCGATAATAATAATAGTAATAATTATAATAATAATAGTTTATAAGGATAAAGACAAGAGAAATAGGGTTAATAATAATAGTAATAAGAATAATAATAACAGTTATAGCTATAATAATATCAGTAAGAATGATAATAAGAACAGTTATAGAGATAATAATAATGGTAATAAGGATAAGAATAAAAGTTATAAGGATAAAGGCAAGAGTAATACTGATAGTAACAATAGAATAAGGATAATAATAACAGATATAGCGAAAAGAATAATAATGGCATAAATATAATAATAACAGTTATAGCGATAATAGTACAGAAAGAATGATAATAAGGACATTTATAGAGATAATAAATAATGATAATAAGGATAATAATAAAAGTTATAAGGATAAAGGCAAGAGTAATACGATAGTAACAATAGAATAAGGATAATAATAGCAGTTATAGCGATAATAATAATAGTAATAAGGATGATAATAACAGTTATAGCGATAATAATAATAATAATAAGGATAATAATAATAGTTATAAGGATAAAGGCAAGAGTAATACTGATAGTAACCATAGAATAAGGCTAATGATAACAGTAATAGCGATAATAATAATAGTAATAAGGACAATAATAACAGTTATAGCGCTAATAATAATGATAATAATAAGGATAAAAGTAATAGTTTTAAGGATAAAGACAAGAGTAATACGGATAGTAACAATAGAATGAGGATAATAGTAATAGTTATAAGGATAAAGGCAAGAGTAATACGGATAGTAACGATAGAATAAGGATAATAATAAACAGTTATAGCGATAATAATAATAGTAATAAGGATAATAATAATAGTTATGAGGATAAAGACCAGAGTAATACGGATAGTAACAATAGAATAAGGAAAATAATAATAGTTATAAGGATAAAGGCAAGAGAAATACTGATAGTAACAATAGAATAAGAATAATGATAACAGTTATAGCGATAATAATAATAGTAATAAGGACAATAATAACAGTTATAGCGCTAATAATAATAATAATAATAAGGATAAAAATAATAGTTTAAGGATAAAGACAAGAGTAATACGGATAGTAACAATAGAATGAGGATAATAATAATAGTTATAGGGATAAAGGCAAGAGTAATACGGATAGTAACGATAGAATAAGGATAATGATAACAGTTATAGCGATAATAATAATAATAATAAGGATAATAATAATAGTTATAAGGATAAAGACAAGAGGAATAGGGATAATAATAATAATAATAAGTATAATATATAACACTTATAGCGATAATAATAATAGTAATAAGGATAATAATAACAGTAATAGCGATAATAATAATAATAATAATAAGGATAATAATAGTTATAAGGATAAAGACAAGAGGAATACGGATAATAATAATAATAAAGAATAATAATAACAGTTATAGCGATAATAATAATAGTAATAAGGATAATAATAACAGTTATAGCGATAATAATAATAATGATAAGGATAATAATAATAGTTATAAGGATAACGACAAGAGGAATAGGGATAATAATAATAATAATAATAAGTATAATATTAACAGTTATAGCGATAATAATAATAGTAATAAGGATAATATTAACACTTATAGCGATAATAATAATAGCAATAAGGATAATAATAACAGTTATAGCGATAATAATATAGTAATAAGGATAATAATAATAGTTTATATCGATAAAGACCAGAGTAATACAGATAGTAACAATAGAATAAGGATAGTAATAATAGTTATAAGGATAAAGACAAGAGGAGTAGGGACAATAACAAGAATAATAAGAAATAATAATAACAGTTATAGCGATAATAATAATAGTAATAAGGATAATAATAAAAGTTATAAGGATAAAGACAAGAGGAATAGGGATAATAATAATAATAATAAGAATAATAATAACAGTTATAGCGATAATAATAATAGTAATAATTATAATAATAACAGTTATAGCGATAATAATAATAGTAATAAGGACAATAATAACAGTTATAGCGATAATTATAATAATAATAATAATAAGGATAATAATAACAGTTATAGCGATAATAATAATAGTAATAAGGACAATAATAACAGTTATAGCGATAATAATAATAATAATAATAATAATAAAGATAATAATAGTTATAAGGATAAAGACAAGAGGAATAGGGATAATAATAATAATAATAAGAATAATAATAACAGTTATAGCGATAATAATAATAGTAATAAGGATAATAATAACAGTTATAGCGATAATAATAATGGTAATAAGGATAATAATAAAAGTTATAAGGATAAAGGCAAGAGTAATACTGATAGTAACAATAGAATAAGGATAATAATAACAGATATAGCGAAAAGAATAATAATGGCATAAATATAATAATAACAGTTATAGCGATAATAATAACAGAAAGAATGATAATAAGAACATTTATAGAGATAATAATAATGATAATAAGGATAATAATAAAAGTTATAAGGATAAAGGCAAGAGTAATACGGATAGTAACAATAGAATAAGGATAATAGTAACAGTTATAGCGATAATAATAATAGTAATAAGGATGATAATAACAGTTATAGCGATAATAATAATAGTAATAAGGATAATAATAATAGTTATGAGGATAAAGACCAGAGTAATACCGATAGTAACAATAGAATAAGGATAATAATAATAGTTATAAGGATGAAGGCAAGAGTATACGGATAGTAACAATAGAATAAGGATAATAGTAACAGTTACAGCGATAATAATAATAGTAATAAGGATGATAATAACAGTTATAGCGATAATAATAATAGTAATAAGGATAATAATAATAGTTATGAGGATAAGACCAGAGTAATACCGATAGTAACAATAGAATAAGGATAATAATAATAGTTATAAGGATGAAGGCAAGAGTAATACGGATAGTAACGATAGAATAAGGATAATGATAACAGTATAGCGATAATAATAATAGTAATAGGACAATAATAACAGTTATAGCGATAATAATAATAATAATAATAATAAGATAATAATAGTTATAAGGATAAAGACAAGAGGAATAGGGATAATAATAATAATAATAAGAATAATAATAACAGTTATAGCGATATAATAATAACAATAATGAGGATAATAATAGTTATAAGGATAAAGACAAGAGGAATAGGGATAATAATAATAATAATAAGAATAATAATAACAGTTATAGCGATAATAATAATAATAATAATAAGGATAATAATAGTTATAAGGATAAAGACAAGAGGAATACGGATAATAATAATAATAATAAGAATAATAATAACAGTTATAGCGATAATAATAATAGTAATAAGGATAATAATAACAGTTATAGCGATAATAATAATAATGATAAGGATAATAATAATAGTTATAAGGATAACGACAAGAGGAATCGGGATAATAATAATAATAATAAGAATAATAATAACAGTTATAGCGATAATAATATCTGTAAGAATGATAATAAGAACAGTTATAGAGATAATAATAATGGTAAGAAGGATAATAATAAAAGTTATAAGGATAAAGGCAAGAGTAATACGGATAGTAACAATAGAATAAGGATAATAATAACAGTTATAGCGATAAGAATAATAGTAATAAGAATAATAATAATAGTTATAAGCATAAAGACAAGAGGAATAGGGATAGTAAAAATAGCATACAGATAATAATAACAGTTATAGCGATAATAATAACAGTAAGAATGATAATAAGAACATTTATAAAGATAATAATAAAGATAATTAGGATAATAATAAAAGTTATAAGGGTAAAGGCAAGAGTAATACGGATAGTAACAATAGAATAAGGATAATAATAATAGTTATAAGGATAAAGACAAGAGGAATAGGGATAGGAATAATAGAATATGGATAATAATAACAGTGATAGCGTTAATAATAATAGTAATAAGGATAATAATAAAAGTTATAAGGATAAAGACAAGAGGAATAGGGATAATAATAATAATAATAAGAATAATAATAACAGTTATAGCGATAATAATAACAGAAAGAATGATAATAAGAACAGTTATAGAGATAATAATAATGGTAAGAAGGATAATAATAAAAGTTATAAGGATAAAGGCAAGAGTAATGCGGATAGTAACAATAGAATAAGGATAATAATAACAGTTATAGCGATAATAATAATAGTAATAAGGACAATAATAACAGTTATAGCGCTAATAATAATAATAATAAGGATAAAAATAATAGTTTTAAGGATAAAGACAAGAGTAATACGGATAGTAACAATAGAATGAGGATAATAATACTAGTTATAGGGATAAAGGCAAGAGTAATACGGATAGTAACAATAGAATATGGATAATAATGACAGTAATAGCGATAATAATAATAATAATAAGGATACTAATGATAGTAATAGCGATAATAATAATAATAATAAGGATAATAATGATAGTTATAAGGATAAAGGCAAGAGTAATACGGATAGTAACAATAGAATAAGGATAATAATAACAGTTATAGCGATAATAATAATTATAATAATAATAATAAGGATAATAATAATAGTTATAAGGATAAAGACAGGAGGAATAGTGATAATAATAATAGTAATAGGAATATTAATAATAGTTATAAGGATAAAGACAAGATTAATACGGATAGTAACAATAGAATAAGGATAATAATAATAGTTATAAGGATAAAGACCACAGTAATACGGATAGTAACAATAGAATAAGGATAATAATAATAGTTATAAGGATAAAGACAAGAGGAATAGGGATAGTAATAATAGAATATGGATAATAATAACAGTTATAAGGATAAAGACCAGAGTAATACGGATAGTAACAATAGAATAAGGATAATAATAATAGTTATAAGGATAAAGACAAGAGTAATACGGATAGTAACAATAGAATAAGGATAATAATAATAGTTATAAGGATAAAGGCAAGAGTAATACTGATAGTAACAATAGAATAAGGATAATAATAATAGTTATAGCGATAATAATAATAATAATAATAATAGTAATAGGAATATTAATAATAGTTATAAGGATAAGGACACGATTAATACGGATAGTAACAATAGAATAAGGATAATAATAATAGTTATAGCGATAATAATAATTATAATAATAATAGTAATAGGAATATTAATAATAGTTATAAGGATAAGGACAAGATTAATACGGATAGTAACAATAGAATAAGGATGATAATAATAGTTATAAGGATAAAGACCAGAGTAATACGGATAGTAACAATAGAATAAGGATAATAATAATAGTTATAAGGATAACGACAAGAGGAATAGGGATAATAATAATAATAATAAGTATAATATTAACAGTTATAGCGATAATAATAATAGTAATAAGGACAATAATAACAGTTATAGCGCTAATAATAATAATAATAAGGATAAAAATAATAGTTTTAAGGATAAAGACAAGAGTAATACGGATAGTAACAATAGAATGAGGATAATAATACTAGTAATAGGGATAAAGGCAAGAGTAATACGGATAGTAACAATAGAATAAGGATAATAATAACAGTTATAGCGATAATAATAATTATAATAATAATAATAAGGATAATAATAATAGTTATAAGGATAAAGACAAGAGGAATAGGGACAGTAATAATAGAATAAGGACAATAATAACAGTTATAGCGACAATAATAATAATAATAAGGATAATAATAATAATAATAAGGATAAAGACAGGAGGAATAGTGATAATAATAATAGTAATAGGAATATTAATAATAGTTATAAGGATAAAGACAAGATTAATACGGATAGTAACAATAGAATAAGGATAATAATAATAGTTATAAGGATAAAGACCAGAGTAATACGGATAGTAACAATAGAATAAGGATAATAATAATAGTTATAAGGATAACGACAAGAGGAATAGGGATAATAATAATAATAATAAGTATAATATTAACAGTTATAGCGATAATAATAATAGTAATAAGGACAATAATAACAGTTATAGCGCTAATAATAATAATAATAAGGATAAAAATAATAGTTTTAAGGATAAAGACAAGAGTAATACGGATAGTAACAATAGAATGAGGATAATAATACTAGTTATAGGGATAAAGGCAAGAGTAATACGGATAGTAACAATAGAATATGGATAATAATGACAGTAATAGCCATAATAATAATTATAATAAGGATAATAATGATAGTAATAGCGATAATAATAATAATAATAAGGATAATAATGATAGTTATAAGGATAAAGGCAAGAGTAATACGGATAGTAACAATAGAATAAGGATAATAATAACAGTTATAGCGATAATAATAATTATAATAATAATAATAAGGATAATAATAATAGGTATAAGGATAAAGACAGGAGGAATAGTGATAATAATAATAGTAATAGGAATATTAATAATAGTTATAAGGATAAAGACAAGATTAATACGGATAGTAACAATAGAATAAGGATAATAATAATAGTTATAAGGATAAAGACCAGAGTAATACGGATAGTAACAATAGAATAAGGATAATAATAATAGTTATAAGGATAACGACAAGAGGAATAGGGATAATAATAATAATAATAAGTATAATATTAACAGTTATAGCGATAATAATAATAGTAATAAGGACAATAATAACAGTTATAGCGCTAATAATAATAATAATAAGGATAAAAATAATAGTTTTAAGGATAAAGACGAGAGTAATACGGATAGTAACAATAGAATGAGGATAATAATACTAGTAATAGGGATAAAGGCAAGTGTAATACGGATAGTAACAATAGAATATGGATAATAATGACAGTAATAGCGATAATAATAATAATAATAAGGATAATAATGATAGTTATAAGGATAATGGCAAGAGTAATACGGATAGTAACAATAGAATAAGGATAATAATAACAGTTATAGCGATAATAATAATTATAATAATAATAATAAGGATAATAATAATAGTTATAAGGATAAAGACAAGAGGAATAGGGACAGTAATAATAGAATAAGGACAATAATAACAGTTATAGCGACAATAATAATAATAATAAGGATAATAATAATAGTTATAAGGATAAAGACAGGAGGAATAGTGATAATAATAATAGTAATAGGAATATTAATAATAGTTATAAGGATAAAGACAAGATTAATACGGATAGTAACAATAGAATAAGGATAATAATAATAGTTATAAGGATAAAGACCAGAGTAATACGGATAGTAACAATAGAATAAGGATAATAATAATAGTTATAAGGATAAAGACAAGAGGAATAGGGATAGTAATAATAGAATATGGATAATAATAACAGTTATAAGGATAAAGACCAGAGTAATACGGATAGTAACAATAGAATAAGGATATTAATAATAGTTATAAGGATAAAGACAAGATTAATACGGATAGTAACAATAGAATAAGGATAATAATAATAGTTATAAGGATAAAGACCACAGTAATACGGATAGTAACAATAGAATAAGGATAATAATAATAGTTATAAGGATAAAGACAAGAGGAATAGGGATAGTAATAATAGAATATGGATAATAATAACAGTTATAAGGATAAAGACCAGAGTAATACGGATAGTAACAATAGAATAAGGATAATAATAATAGTTATAAGGATAAAGACAAGAGTAATACGGATAGTAACAATAGAATAAGGATAATAATAATAGTTATAAGGATAAAGGCAAGAGTAATACTGATAGTAACAATAGAATAAGGATAATAATAATAGTTATAGCGATAATAATAATAATAATAATAATAGTAATAGGAATATTAATAATAGTTATAAGGATAAGGACACGATTAATACGGATAGTAACAATAGAATAAGGATAATAATAATAGTTATAGCGATAATAATAATTATAATAATAATAGTAATAGGAATATTAATAATAGTTATAAGGATAAGGACAAGATTAATACGGATAGTAACAATAGAATAAGGATGATAATAATAGTTATAAGGATAAAGACCAGAGTAATACGGATAGTAACAATAGAATAAGGATAATAATAATAGTTATAAGGATAACGACAAGAGGAATAGGGATAATAATAATAATAATAAGTATAATATTAACAGTTATAGCGATAATAATAATAGTAATAAGGACAATAATAACAGTTATAGCGCTAATAATAATAATAATAAGGATAAAAATAATAGTTTTAAGGATAAAGACAAGAGTAATACGGATAGTAACAATAGAATGAGGATAATAATACTAGTAATAGGGATAAAGGCAAGAGTAATACGGATAGTAACAATAGAATAAGGATAATAATAACAGTTATAGCGATAATAATAATTATAATAATAATAATAAGGATAATAATAATAGTTATAAGGATAAAGACAAGAGGAATAGGGACAGTAATAATAGAATAAGGACAATAATAACAGTTATAGCGACAATAATAATAATAATAAGGATAATAATAATAATAATAAGGATAAAGACAGGAGGAATAGTGATAATAATAATAGTAATAGGAATATTAATAATAGTTATAAGGATAAAGACAAGATTAATACGGATAGTAACAATAGAATAAGGATAATAATAATAGTTATAAGGATAAAGACCAGAGTAATACGGATAGTAACAATAGAATAAGGATAATAATAATAGTTATAAGGATAACGACAAGAGGAATAGGGATAATAATAATAATAATAAGTATAATATTAACAGTTATAGCGATAATAATAATAGTAATAAGGACAATAATAACAGTTATAGCGCTAATAATAATAATAATAAGCATAAAAATAATAGTTTTAAGGATAAAGACAAGAGTAATACGGATAGTAACAATAGAATGAGGATAATAATACTAGTTATAGGGATAAAGGCAAGAGTAATACGGATAGTAACAATAGAATATGGATAATAATGACAGTAATAGCGATAATAATAATAATAATAAGGATAATAATGATAGTTATAAGGATAATGGCAAGAGTAATACGGATAGTAACAATAGAATAAGGATAATAATAACAGTTATAGCGATAATAATAATTATAATAATAATAATAAGGATAATAATAATAGTTATAAGGATAAAGACAAGAGGAATAGGGACAGTAATAATAGAATAAGGACAATAATAACAGTTATAGCGACAATAATAATAATAATAAGGATAATAATAATAGTTATAAGGATAAAGACAGGAGGAATAGTGATAATAATAATAGTAATAGGAATATTAATAATAGTTATAAGGATAAAGACAAGATTAATACGGATAGTAACAATAGAATAAGGATAATAATAATAGTTATAAGGATAAAGACCAGAGTAATACGGATAGTAACAATAGAATAAGGATAATAATAATAGTTATAAGGATAAAGACAAGAGGAATAGGGATAGTAATAATAGAATATGGATAATAATAACAGTTATAAGGATAAAGACCAGAGTAATACGGATAGTAACAATAGAATAAGGATAATAATAATAGTTATAAGGATAAAGACAAGAGTAATACGGATAGTAACAATAGAATAAGGATAATAATAATAGTTATAAGGATAAAGGCAAGAGTAATACTGATAGTAACAATAGAATAAGGATAATAATAATAGTTATAGCGATAATAATAATTATAATAATAATAGTAATAGGAATATTAATAATAGTTATAAGGATAAGCACAAGATTAATACGGATAGTAACAATAGAATAAGGATAATAATAATAGTTATAAGGATAAAGACCAGAGTAATACGGATAGTAACAATAGAATAAGGATAATAATAATAGTTATAAGGATAACGACAAGAGGAATAGGGATAATAATAATAATAATAAGTATAGTATTAACAGTTATAGCGATAATAATAATAGTAATAAGGACAATAATAACAGTTATAGCGCTAATAATAATAATAATAAGGATAAAAATAATAGTTTTAAGGATAAAGACAAGAGTAATACGGATAGTAACAATAGAATGAGGATAATAATACTAGTTATAGGGATAAAGGCAAGAGTAATACGGATAGTAACAATAGAATAAGGATAATAATAACAGTTATAGCGATAATAATAATTATAATAATAATAATAAGGATAATAATAATAGTTATAAGGTTAAAGACAGGAGGAATAGTGATAATAATAATAGTAATAGGAATATTAATAATAGTTATAAGGATAAAGACAAGATTAATACGGATAGTAACAATAGAATAAGGATAATAATAATAGTTATAAGGATAAAGACCACAGTAATACGGATAGTAACAATAGAATAAGGATAATAATAATAGTTATAAGGATAACGACAAGAGGAATAGGGATAATAATAATAATAATAAGTATAATATTAACAGTTATAGCGATAATAATAATAGTAATAAGGACAATAATAACAGTTATAGCGCTAATAATAATAATAATAAGGATAAAAATAATAGTTTTAAGGATAAAGACAAGAGTAATACGGATAGTAACAATAGAATGAGGATAATAATACTAGTTATAGGGATAAAGGCAAGAGTAATACGGATAGTAACAATAGAATATGGATAATAATGACAGTAATAGCGATAATAATAATTATAATAAGGATAATAATGATAGTAATAGCGATAATAATAATAATAATAAGGATAATAATGATAGTTATAAGGATAAAGGCAAGAGTAATACGGATAGTAACAATAGAATAAGGATAATAATAACAGTTATAGCGATAATAATAATTATAATAATAATAATAAGGATAATAATAATAGGTATAAGGATAAAGACAGGAGGAATAGTGATAATAATAATAGTAATAGGAATATTAATAATAGTTATAAGGATAAGGACAAGATTAATACGGATAGTAACAATAGAATAAGGATAATAATAATAGTTATAAGGATAAAGACCAGAGTAATACGGATAGTAACAATAGAATAAGGATAATAATAATAGTTATAAGGATAACGACAAGAGGAATAGGGATAATAATAATAATAATAAGTATAATATTAACAGTTATAGCGATAATAATAATAGTAATAAGGACAATAATAACAGTTATAGCGCTAATAATAATAATAATAAGGATAAAAATAATAGTTTTAAGGATAAAGACGAGAGTAATACGGATAGTAACAATAGAATGAGGATAATAATACTAGTAATAGGGATAAAGGCAAGAGTAATACGGATAGTAACAATAGAATATGGATAATAATGACAGTAATAGCGATAATAATAATAATAATAAGGATAATAATGATAGTTATAAGGATAATGGCAAGAGTAATACGGATAGTAACAATAGAATAAGGATAATAATAACAGTTATAGCGACAATAATAATAATAATAAGGATAATAATAATAGTTATAAGGATAAAGACAGGAGGAATAGTGATAATAATAATAGTAATAGGAATATTAATAATAGTTATAAGGATAAAGACAAGATTAATACGGATAGTAACAATAGAATAAGGATAATAATAATAGTTATAAGGATAAAGACCACAGTAATACGGATAGTAACAATAGAATAAGGATAATAATAATAGTTATAAGGATAAAGACAAGAGGAATAGGGATAGTAATAATAGAATATGGATAATAATAACAGTTATAAGGATAAAGACCAGAGTAATACGGATAGTAACAATAGAATAAGGATAATAATAATAGTTATAAGGATAAAGACAAGAGTAATACGGATAGTAACAATAGAATAAGGATAATAATAATAGTTATAAGGATAAAGGCAAGAGTAATACTGATAGTAACAATAGAATAAGGATAATAATAATAGTTATAGCGATAATAATAATAATAATAATAATAGTAATAGGAATATTAATAATAGTTATAAGGATAAGGACACGATTAATACGGATAGTAACAATAGAATAAGGATAATAATAATAGTTATAGCGATAATAATAATTATAATAATAATAGTAATAGGAATATTAATAATAGTTATAAGGATAAGGACAAGATTAATACGGATAGTAACAATAGAATAAGGATGATAATAATAGTTATAAGGATAAAGACCAGAGTAATACGGATAGTAACAATAGAATAAGGATAATAATAATAGTTATAAGGATAACGACAAGAGGAATAGGGATAATAATAATAATAATAAGTATAATATTAACAGTTATAGCGATAATAATAATAGTAATAAGGACAATAATAACAGTTATAGCGCTAATAATAATAATAATAAGGATAAAAATAATAGTTTTAAGGATAAAGACAAGAGTAATACGGAACGTAACAATAGAATGAGGATAATAATACTAGTAATAGGGATAAAGGCAAGAGTAATACGGATAGTAACAATAGAATAAGGATAATAATAACAGTTATAGCGATAATAATAATTATAATAATAATAATAAGGATAATAATAATAGTTATAAGGATAAAGACAAGAGGAATAGGGACAGTAATAATAGAATAAGGACAATAATAACAGTTATAGCGACAATAATAATAATAATAAGGATAATAATAATAATAATAAGGATAAAGACAGGAGGAATAGTGATAATAATAATAGTAATAGGAATATTAATAATAGTTATAAGGATAAGGACAAGATTAATACGGATAGTAACAATAGAATAAGGATAATAATAATAGTTATAAGGATAAAGACCAGAGTAATACGGATAGTAACAATAGAATAAGGATAATAATAATAGTTATAAGGATAACGACAAGAGGAATAGGGATAATAATAATAATAATAAGTATAATATTAACAGTTATAGCGATAATAATAATAGTAATAAGGACAATAATAACAGTTATAGCGCTAATAATAATAATAATAAGGATAAAAATAATAGTTTTAAGGATAAAGACGAGAGTAATACGGATAGTAACAATAGAATGAGGATAATAATACTAGTAATAGGGATAAAGGCAAGAGTAATACGGATAGTAACAATAGAATATGGATAATAATGACAGTAATAGCGATAATAATAATAATAATAAGGATAATAATGATAGTTATAAGGATAATGGCAAGAGTAATACGGATAGTAACAATAGAATAAGGATAATAATAACAGTTATAGCGACAATAATAATAATAATAAGGATAATAATAATAGTTATAAGGATAAAGACAGGAGGAATAGTGATAATAATAATAGTAATAGGAATATTAATAATAGTTATAAGGATAAAGACAAGATTAATACGGATAGTAACAATAGAATAAGGATAATAATAATAGTTATAAGGATAAAGACCACAGTAATACGGATAGTAACAATAGAATAAGGATAATAATAATAGTTATAAGGATAAAGACAAGAGGAATAGGGATAGTAATAATAGAATATGGATAATAATAACAGTTATAAGGATAAAGACCAGAGTAATACGGATAGTAACAATAGAATAAGGATAATAATAATAGTTATAAGGATAAAGACAAGAGTAATACGGATAGTAACAATAGAATAAGGATAATAATAATAGTTATAAGGATAAAGGCAAGAGTAATACTGATAGTAACAATAGAATAAGGATAATAATAATAGTTATAGCGATAATAATAATAATAATAATAATAGTAATAGGAATATTAATAATAGTTATAAGGATAAGGACACGATTAATACGGATAGTAACAATAGAATAAGGATAATAATAATAGTTATAGCGATAATAATAATTATAATAATAATAGTAATAGGAATATTAATAATAGTTATAAGGATAAGGACAAGATTAATACGGATAGTAACAATAGAATAAGGATGATAATAATAGTTATAAGGATAAAGACCAGAGTAATACGGATAGTAACAATAGAATAAGGATAATAATAATAGTTATAAGGATAACGACAAGAGGAATAGGGATAATAATAATAATAATAAGTATAATATTAACAGTTATAGCGATAATAATAATAGTAATAAGGACAATAATAACAGTTATAGCGCTAATAATAATAATAATAAGGATAAAAATAATAGTTTTAAGGATAAAGACAAGAGTAATACGGAACGTAACAATAGAATGAGGATAATAATACTAGTAATAGGGATAAAGGCAAGAGTAATACGGATAGTAACAATAGAATAAGGATAATAATAACAGTTATAGCGATAATAATAATTATAATAATAATAATAAGGATAATAATAATAGTTATAAGGATAAAGACAAGAGGAATAGGGACAGTAATAATAGAATAAGGACAATAATAACAGTTATAGCGACAATAATAATAATAATAAGGATAATAATAATAATAATAAGGATAAAGACAGGAGGAATAGTGATAATAATAATAGTAATAGGAATATTAATAATAGTTATAAGGATAAAGACAAGATTAATACGGATAGTAACAATAGAATAAGGATAATAATAATAGTTATAAGGATAAAGACCAGAGTAATACGGATAGTAACAATAGAATAAGGATAATAATAATAGTTATAAGGATAACGACAAGAGGAATAGGGATAATAATAATAATAATAAGTATAATATTAACAGTTATAGCGATAATAATAATAGTAATAAGGACAATAATAACAGTTATAGCGCTAATAATAATAATAATAAGGATAAAAATAATAGTTTTAAGGATAAAGACAAGAGTAATACGGATAGTAACAATAGAATGAGGATAATAATACTAGTTATAGGGATAAAGGCAAGAGTAATACGGATAGTAACAATAGAATATGGATAATAATGACAGTAATAGCCATAATAATAATTATAATAAGGATAATAATGATAGTAATAGCGATAATAATAATAATAATAAGGATAATAATGATAGTTATAAGGATAAAGGCAAGAGTAATACGGATAGTAACAATAGAATAAGGATAATAATAACAGTTATAGCGATAATAATAATTATAATAATAATAATAAGGATAATAATAATAGGTATAAGGATAAAGACAGGAGGAATAGTGATAATAATAATAGTAATAGGAATATTAATAATAGTTATAAGGATAAAGACAAGATTAATACGGATAGTAACAATAGAATAAGGATAATAATAATAGTTATAAGGATAAAGACCAGAGTAATACGGATAGTAACAATAGAATAAGGATAATAATAATAGTTATAAGGATAACGACAAGAGGAATAGGGATAATAATAATAATAATAAGTATAATATTAACAGTTATAGCGATAATAATAATAGTAATAAGGACAATAATAACAGTTATAGCGCTAATAATAATAATAATAAGGATAAAAATAATAGTTTTAAGGATAAAGACGAGAGTAATACGGATAGTAACAATAGAATGAGGATAATAATACTAGTAATAGGGATAAAGGCAAGTGTAATACGGATAGTAACAATAGAATATGGATAATAATGACAGTAATAGCGATAATAATAATAATAATAAGGATAATAATGATAGTTATAAGGATAATGGCAAGAGTAATACGGATAGTAACAATAGAATAAGGATAATAATAACAGTTATAGCGATAATAATAATTATAATAATAATAATAAGGATAATAATAATAGTTATAAGGATAAAGACAAGAGGAATAGGGACAGTAATAATAGAATAAGGACAATAATAACAGTTATAGCGACAATAATAATAATAATAAGGATAATAATAATAGTTATAAGGATAAAGACAGGAGGAATAGTGATAATAATAATAGTAATAGGAATATTAATAATAGTTATAAGGATAAAGACAAGATTAATACGGATAGTAACAATAGAATAAGGATAATAATAATAGTTATAAGGATAAAGACCAGAGTAATACGGATAGTAACAATAGAATAAGGATAATAATAATAGATATAAGGATAAAGACAAGAGGAATAGGGATAGTAATAATAGAATATGGATAATAATAACAGTTATAAGGATAAAGACCAGAGTAATACGGATAGTAACAATAGAATAAGGATAATAATAATAGTTATAAGGATAAAGACAAGAGTAATACGGATAGTAACAATAGAATAAGGATAATATTAACAGTTATAGCGATAATAATAATAGTAATAAGGACAATAATAACAGTTATAGCGCTAATAATAATAATAATAAGGATAAAAATAATAGTTTTAAGGATAAAGACGAGAGTAATACGGATAGTAACAATAGAATGAGGATAATAATACTAGTAATAGGGATAAAGGCAAGTGTAATACGGATAGTAACAATAGAATATGGATAATAATGACAGTAATAGCGATAATAATAATAATAATAAGGATAATAATGATAGTTATAAGGATAATGGCAAGAGTAATACGGATAGTAACAATAGAATAAGGATAATAATAACAGTTATAGCGATAATAATAATTATAATAATAATAATAAGGATAATAATAATAGTTATAAGGATAAAGACAAGAGGAATAGGGACAGTAATAATAGAATAAGGACAATAATAACAGTTATAGCGACAATAATAATAATAATAAGGATAATAATAATAGTTATAAGGATAAAGACAGGAGGAATAGTGATAATAATAATAGTAATAGGAATATTAATAATAGTTATAAGGATAAAGACAAGATTAATACGGATAGTAACAATAGAATAAGGATAATAATAATAGTTATAAGGATAAAGACCAGAGTAATACGGATAGTAACAATAGAATAAGGATAATAATAATAGTTATAAGGATAAAGACAAGAGGAATAGGGATAGTAATAATAGAATATGGATAATAATAACAGTTATAAGGATAAAGACCAGAGTAATACGGATAGTAACAATAGAATAAGGATAATAATAATAGTTATAAGGATAAAGACAAGAGTAATACGGATAGTAACAATAGAATAAGGATAATAATAATAGTTATAAGGATAAAGGCAAGAGTAATACTGATAGTAACAATAGAATAAGGATAATAATAATAGTTATAGCGATAATAATAATTATAATAATAATAGTAATAGGAATATTAATAATAGTTATAAGGATAAGCACAGGATTAATACGGATAGTAACAATAGAATAAGGATAATAATAATAGTTATAAGGATAAAGACCAGAGTAATACGGATAGTAACAATAGAATAAGGATAATAATAATAGTTATAAGGATAACGACAAGAGGAATAGGGATAATAATAATAATAATAAGTATAGTATTAACAGTTATAGCGATAATAATAATAGTAATAAGGACAATAATAACAGTTATAGCGCTAATAATAATAATAATAAGGATAAAAATAATAGTTTTAAGGATAAAGACAAGAGTAATACGGATAGTAACAATAGAATGAGGATAATAATACTAGTTATAGGGATAAAGGCAAGAGTAATACGGATAGTAACAATAGAATAAGGATAATAATAACAGTTATAGCGATAATAATAATTATAATAATAATAATAAGGATAATAATAATAGTTATAAGGTTAAAGACAGGAGGAATAGTGATAATAATAATAGTAATAGGAATATTAATAATAGTTATAAGGATAAAGACAAGATTAATACGGATAGTAACAATAGAATAAGGATAATAATAATAGTTATAAGGATAAAGACCACAGTAATACGGATAGTAACAATAGAATAAGGATAATAATAATAGTTATAAGGATAACGACAAGAGGAATAGGGATAATAATAATAATAATAAGTATAATATTAACAGTTATAGCGATAATAATAATAGTAATAAGGACAATAATAACAGTTATAGCGCTAATAATAATAATAATAAGGATAAAAATAATAGTTTTAAGGATAAAGACAAGAGTAATACGGATAGTAACAATAGAATGAGGATAATAATACTAGTTATAGGGATAAAGGCAAGAGTAATACGGATAGTAACAATAGAATATGGATAATAATGACAGTAATAGCGATAATAATAATTATAATAAGGATAATAATGATAGTAATAGCGATAATAATAATAATAATAAGGATAATAATGATAGTTATAAGGATAAAGGCAAGAGTAATACGGATAGTAACAATAGAATAAGGATAATAATAACAGTTATAGCGCTAATAATAATTATAATAATAATAATAAGGATAATAATAATAGGTATAAGGATAAAGACAGGAGGAATAGTGATAATAATAATAGTAATAGGAATATTAATAATAGTTATAAGGATAAGGACAAGATTAATACGGATAGTAACAATAGAATAAGGATAATAATAATAGTTATAAGGATAAAGGCCAGAGTAATACGGATAGTAACAATAGAATAAGGATAATAATAATAGTTATAAGGATAACGACAAGAGGAATAGGGATAATAATAATAATAATAAGTATAATATTAACAGTTATAGCGATAATAATAATAGTAATAAGGACAATAATAACAGTTATAGCGCTAATAATAATAATAATAAGGATAAAAATAATAGTTTTAAGGATAAAGACGAGAGTAATACGGATAGTAACAATAGAATGAGGATAATAATACTAGTAATAGGGATAAAGGCAAGAGTAATACGGATAGTAACAATAGAATATGGATAATAATGACAGTAATAGCGATAATAATAATAATAATAAGGATAATAATGATAGTTATAAGGATAATGGCAAGAGTAATACGGATAGTAACAATAGAATAAGGATAATAATAACAGTTATAGCGACAATAATAATAATAATAAGGATAATAATAATAGTTATAAGGATAAAGACAGGAGGAATAGTGATAATAATAATAGTAATAGGAATATTAATAATAGTTATAAGGATAAAGACAAGATTAATACGGATAGTAACAATAGAATAAGGATAATAATAATAGTTATATGGATAAAGACCAGAGTAATACGGATAGTAACAATAGAATAAGGATAATAATAATAGTTATAAGGATAAAGACAAGAGGAATAAGGATAGTAATAATAGAATATGGATAATAATAACAGTTATAAGGATAAAGACCAGAGTAATACGGATAGTAACAATAGAATAAGGATAATAATAATAGTTATAAGGATAAAGACAAGAGTAATACGGATAGTAACAATAGAATAAGGATAATAATAATAGTTATAAGGATAAAGGCAAGAGTAATACTGATAGTAACAATAGAATAAGGATAATAATAATAGTTATAGCGATAATAATAATTATAATAATAATAGTAATAGGAATATTAATAATAGTTATAAGGATAAGCACAAGATTAATACGGATAGTAACAATAGAATAAGGATAATAATAATAGTTATAAGGATAAAGACCAGAGTAATACGGATAGTAACAATAGAATAAGGATAATAATAATAGTTATAAGGATAACGACAAGAGGAATAGGGATAATAATAATAATAATAAGTATAGTATTAACAGTTATAGCGATAATAATAATAGTAATAAGGACAATAATAACAGTAATGCGCTAATAATAATAATAATAAGGATAAAAATAATAGTTTTAAGGATAAAGACAAGAGTAATACGGATAGTAACAATAGAATGAGGATAATAATACTAGTTATAGGGATAAAGGCAAGAGTAATACGGATAGTAACAATAGAATAAGGATAATAATAACAGTTATAGCGATAATAATAATTATAATAATAATAATAAGGATAATAATAATAGTTATAAGGATAAAGACAGGAGGAATAGTGATAATAATAATAGTAATAGGAATATTAATAATAGTTATAAGGATAAAGACAAGATTAATACGGATAGTAACAATAGAATAAGGATAATAATAATAGTTATTATGATAAAGACCAGAGTAATACGGATAGTAACAATAGAATAAGGATAATAATAATAGTTATAGCGATAATAATAACAGAAAGAATGATAATAAGAACATTTATAGAGATAATAATAATGGTAATAAGGATAATAATAAAAGTTATAAGGATAAAGGCAAGAGTAATATGGATAGTAACAATAGAATAAGGATAATAATAACAGTTATAGCGATAATAATAATAGTAATAAGGATAATAATAATATTTATGAGGATAAAGACCAGAGTAATACGGATAGTAACAATAGAATAAGGATAATAATAATAGTTATAAGGATGAAGGCAAGAGTAATACGGATAGTAACAATAGAATAAGGATAATAATAATAGTTATAAGGATGAAGGCAAGAGTAATACGGATAGTAACGATAGAATAAGGATAATGATAACAGTTATAGCGATAATAATAATAATAATAATAAGGATAATAATAGTTATAAGGATAACGACAAGAGGAATAGGGATAATAATAATAATAATAAGTATAATATTAACAGTTATAGCGATAATAATAATAGTAATAAGGATAATAATAACAGTTATAGCGATAATAATAATAATAATAAGGATAATAATAACAGATATAAGGATAAAGACAAGAGGAATAGGGACAATAACAAGAATAATAAGAATAATAATAACAGTTATAGCGATATAATAATAGTAATAAGGATAATAATAATAGTTATAAGGATAAAGACAAGAGGTATAGGGACAGTAATAATAGAATAAGGACAATAATAACAGTTATAGCGACAATAATAATAATAATAAGGATAATAATAATAGTTATAAGGATAAAGACAAGAGGAATAGGGATAATAATAATAAGAAGAAGAATAATAATAACAGTTATAGCCATAATAATATCAGTAAGAATGATAATAAGAACATTTATAGAGATAATAATAATGGTAATAAGGATAATAATAAAAGTTATAAGGATAAAGGCAAGAGTAATACGGATAGTAACAATAGAATAAGGATAATAATAACAGTTATAGCGATAATAATCATAGTAATAAGGATGATAATAACAGTTATAGCAATAATAATAATAGTAATAAGGATAATAATAATATTTATGAGGATAAAGACCAGAGTAATACGGATAGTAACAATAGAATAAGGATAATAATAATAGTTATAAGGATGAAGGCAAGAGTAATACGGATAGTAACGATAGAATAAGGATAATGATAACAGTTATAGCGATAATAATAATAATAATAATAAGGATAATAATAGTTATAAGGATAACGACAAGAGGAATAGGGATAATAATAATAATAATAAGTATAATATTAACAGTTATAGCGATAATAATAATAGTAATAAGGATAATAATAACAGTTATAGCGATAATAATAATAGTAATAAGGATAATAATAATAGTTATATCGATAAAGACCAGAGTAATACGGATAGTAACAATAGAATAAGGATAATAATAATAGTTATAAAGATAAAGGCAAGAGTAATACTGATAGTAACAATAGAATAAGGATAATAATAATAGTTATAGCGATAATAATAATTATAATAATAATAATAAGGATAATAATAATAGTTATAAGGATAAAGACAGGAGGAATAGTGATAATAATAATAGTAATAGGAATATTAATAATAGTTATAAGGATAAAGACAAGATTAATGCGGATAGTAACAATTGAATAAGGATAATAATAATAGTTATAAGGATAAAGACCGGAGTAATACGGATAGTAACAATAGAATAAGGATAATAATAATAGTTATAAGGATAAAGACCAGAGTAATACGGATAGTAACAATAGAATAAGGATAATAATAATAGTTATAGCGATATTAATAATAATAATAAGGATAATAATAATAGTTATAAGGATAAAGATAAGAGGAATAGGGACAATAACAAGAATAATAAGAATAATAATAACAGTTATAGCGATAATAATAATAGTAATAAGGATAATAATAATAGTTATAAGGATAAAGACCAGAGTAATACGGATAGTAACAATAGAATAAGGATAATAATAATAGTTAAAAGTATAAAGACAAGAGGAATAGGGATAGTAATAATAGAATATGGATAATAATAACAGTTATAAGGATAAAGACCAGAGTAATACGGATAGTAACAATAGAATAAGGATAATAATAATAGTTATAAGGATGAAGGCAAGAGTAATACGGATAGTAACAATAGAATAAGGATAATAATAATAGTTATAAGGATAAAGACCAGAGTAATACGGATAGTAACAATAGAATAAGGATAATAATAACAGTTATAGCGATAATAATAAGAGTAATAAAGATGATAATAACAGTTATAGCGATAATAATAATAGTAATAAGGATAATAATAATAGTTATGAGGATAAAGACCAGAGTAATACGGATAGTAACAATAGAATAAGGATAATAATAATAGTTATAAGAATGAAGGCAAGAGTAATACGGATAGTAACGATAGAATAAGGATAATGATAATAGTTATAAGGATAAAGACCAGAGTAATACGGATAGTAACAATAGAATAAGGATAATAATAATAGTTATAAGGATAAAGACAAGATTAATACGGATAGTAACAATAGAATAAGGATAATAATAATAGTTATAAGGATGAAGGCAAGAGTAATACGGATAGTAACAATAGAATAAGGATAATAATAATAGTTATAAGGATAAAGACCAGAGTAATACGGATAGTAACAATAGAATAAGGATAATAATAACAGTTATAGCGATAATAATAAGAGTAATAAAGATGATAATAACAGTTATAGCGATAATAATAATAGTAATAAGGATAATAATAATAGTTATGAGGATAAAGACCAGAGTAATACGGATAGTAACAATAGAATAAGGATAATAATAATAGTTATAAGAATGAAGGCAAGAGTAATACGGATAGTAACGATAGAATAAGGATAATGATAATAGTTATAAGGATAAAGACCAGAGTAATACGGATAGTAACAATAGAATAAGGATAATAATAATAGTTATAAGGATAAAGACAAGATTAATACGGATAGTAACAATAGAATAAGGATAATAATAATAGTTATAAGGATAAAGACCAGAGTAATACGGATAGTAACAATAGAATAAGGATAATAATAATAGTTATAAGGATAAAGACAAGAGGAATAGGGATAGTAATAATAGAATATGGATAATAATAACAGTTATAAGGATAAAGACCAGAGTAATACGGATAGTAACAATAGAATAAGGATAATAATAATAGTTATTATGATAAAGACCAGAGTAATACGGATAGTAACAATAGAATAAGGATAATAATAATAGTTATAGCGATAATAATAACAGAAAGAATGATAATAAGAACATTTATAGAGATAATAATAATGGTAATAAGGATAATAATAAAAGTTATAAGGATAAAGGCAAGAGTAATACGGATAGTAACAATAGAATAAGGATAATAATAACAGTTATAGCGATAATAATAATAGTAATAAGGATAATAATAATATTTATGAGGATAAAGACCAGAGTAATACGGATAGTAACAATAGAATAAGGATAATAATAATAGTTATAAGGATGAAGGCACGAGTAATACGGATAGAAACAATAGAATAAGGATAATAATAACAGTTATAGCGATAATTATAATTATAATAATAATAATAAGGATAATAATAATGGTTATAAGGATAAAGACAAGAGGAATAGGGACAGTAATAATAGAATAAGGACAATAATAACAGTTATAGCGACAATAATAATAATAATAAGGATAATAATAATAGTTATAAGGATAAAGACAGGAGAAATAGTGATAATAATAATAGTAATAGGAATATTAATAATAGTTATAAGGATAAAGACAAGATTAATACGGATAGTAACAATAGAATAAGGATAATAATAATAGTTATAAGGATAAAGACCAGTGTAATACGGATAGTAACAATAGAATAAGGATAATAATAATAGTTATAAGGATAAAGACAAGAGGAATAGGGATAGTAATAATAGAATATGGATAATAATAACAGTTATAAGGATAAAGACCAGAGTAATACGGATAGTAACAATAGAATAAGGATAATAATAATAGTTATAAGGATAAAGACAAGAGGAATAGGGATAGTAATAATAGAATATGGATAATAATAACAGTTACAGCGATAATAATAATAGTAATAAGGATAATAATAACAGTTATAGCGATAATAATAATAATAATAAGGATAATAATAACAGTTATAAGGATAAAGACAAGAGGAATAGGGACAATAACAAGAATAATAAGAATAATAATAACAGTTATAGCGATATAATAATAGTAATAAGGATAATAATAATAGTTATAAGGATAAAGACAAGAGGTATAGGGACAGTAATAATAGAATAAGGACAATAATAACAGTTATAGCGACAATAATAATAATAATAAGGATAATAATAATAGTTATAAGGATAAAGACAAGAGGAATAGGGATAATAATAATAAGAAGAAGAATAATAATAACAGTTATAGCCATAATAATATCAGTAAGAATGATAATAAGAACATTTATAGAGATAATAATAATGGTAATAAGGATAATAATAAAAGTTATAAGGATAAAGGCAAGAGTAATACGGATAGTAACAATAGAATAAGGATAATAATAACAGTTATAGCGATAATAATCATAGTAATAAGGATGATAATAACAGTTATAGCAATAATAATAATAGTAATAAGGATAATAATAATATTTATGAGGATAAAGACCAGAGTAATACGGATAGTAACAATAGAATAAGGATAATAATAATAGTTATAAGGATGAAGGCAAGAGTAATACGGATAGTAACGATAGAATAAGGATAATGATAACAGTTATAAGGATAAAGACCAGAGTAATACGGATAGTAACAATAGAATAAGGATAATAATAATAGTTATAAGGATGAAGGCAAGAGTAATACGGATAGTAACAATAGAATAAGGATAATAATAATAGTTATAAGGATAAAGACCAGAGTAATACGGATAGTAACAATAGAATAAGGATAATAATAACAGTTATAGCGATAATAATAAGAGTAATAAAGATGATAATAACAGTTATAGCGATAATAATAATAGTAATAAGGATAATAATAATAGTTATGAGGATAAAGACCAGAGTAATACGGATAGTAACAATAGAATAAGGATAATAATAATAGTTATAAGAATGAAGGCAAGAGTAATACGGATAGTAACGATAGAATAAGGATAATGATAATAGTTATAAGGATAAAGACCAGAGTAATACGGATAGTAACAATAGAATAAGGATAATAATAATAGTTATAAGGATAAAGACAAGATTAATACGGATAGTAACAATAGAATAAGGATAATAATAATAGTTATAAGGATAAAGACCAGAGTAATACGGATAGTAACAATAGAATAAGGATAATAATAATAGTTATAAGGATAAAGACAAGAGGAATAGGGATAGTAATAATAGAATATGGATAATAATAACAGTTATAAGGATAAAGACCAGAGTAATACGGATAGTAACAATAGAATAAGGATAATAATAATAGTTATTATGATAAAGACCAGAGTAATACGGATAGTAACAATAGAATAAGGATAATAATAATAGTTATAGCGATAATAATAACAGAAAGAATGATAATAAGAACATTTATAGAGATAATAATAATGGTAATAAGGATAATAATAAAAGTTATAAGGATAAAGGCAAGAGTAATACGGATAGTAACAATAGAATAAGGATAATAATAACAGTTATAGCGATAATAATAATAGTAATAAGGATAATAATAATATTTATGAGGATAAAGACCAGAGTAATACGGATAGTAACAATAGAATAAGGATAATAATAATAGTTATAAGGATGAAGGCACGAGTAATACGGATAGAAACAATAGAATAAGGATAATAATAACAGTTATAGCGATAATTATAATTATAATAATAATAATAAGGATAATAATAATGGTTATAAGGATAAAGACAAGAGGAATAGGGACAGTAATAATAGAATAAGGACAATAATAACAGTTATAGCGACAATAATAATAATAATAAGGATAATAATAATAGTTATAAGGATAAAGACAGGAGAAATAGTGATAATAATAATAGTAATAGGAATATTAATAATAGTTATAAGGATAAAGACAAGATTAATACGGATAGTAACAATAGAATAAGGATAATAATAATAGTTATAAGGATAAAGACCAGTGTAATACGGATAGTAACAATAGAATAAGGATAATAATAATAGTTATAAGGATAAAGACAAGAGGAATAGGGATAGTAATAATAGAATATGGATAATAATAACAGTTATAAGGATAAAGACCAGAGTAATACGGATAGTAACAATAGAATAAGGATAATAATAATAGTTATAAGGATAAAGACAAGAGGAATAGGGATAGTAATAATAGAATATGGATAATAATAACAGTTACAGCGATAATAATAATAGTAATAAGGATAATAATAACAGTTATAGCGATAATAATAATAATAATAAGGATAATAATAACAGTTATAAGGATAAAGACAAGAGGAATAGGGACAATAACAAGAATAATAAGAATAATAATAACAGTTATAGCGATATAATAATAGTAATAAGGATAATAATAATAGTTATAAGGATAAAGACAAGAGGTATAGGGACAGTAATAATAGAATAAGGACAATAATAACAGTTATAGCGACAATAATAATAATAATAAGGATAATAATAATAGTTATAAGGATAAAGACAAGAGGAATAGGGATAATAATAATAAGAAGAAGAATAATAATAACAGTTATAGCCATAATAATATCAGTAAGAATGATAATAAGAACATTTATAGAGATAATAATAATGGTAATAAGGATAATAATAAAAGTTATAAGGATAAAGGCAAGAGTAATACGGATAGTAACAATAGAATAAGGATAATAATAACAGTTATAGCGATAATAATCATAGTAATAAGGATGATAATAACAGTTATAGCAATAATAATAATAGTAATAAGGATAATAATAATATTTATGAGGATAAAGACCAGAGTAATACGGATAGTAACAATAGAATAAGGATAATAATAATAGTTATAAGGATGAAGGCAAGAGTAATACGGATAGTAACGATAGAATAAGGATAATGATAACAGTTATAGCGATAATAATAATAATAATAATAAGGATAATAATAGTTATAAGGATAACGACAAGAGGAATAGGGATAATAATAATAATAATAAGTATAATATTAACAGTTATAGCGATAATAATAATAGTAATAAGGATAATAATAACAGTTATAGCGATAATACTAATAGTAATAAGGATAATAATAATAGTTATGAGGATAAAGACCAGAGTAATACGGATAGTAACAATAGAATAAGGATAATAATAATAGTTATAAGGATGAAGGCAAGAGTAATACGGATAGTAACGATAGAATAAGGATAATGATAACAGTTATAGCGATAATAATAATAGTAATAAGGACAATAATAACTGTTATAGCGATAACAGTAATAATAATAAGGATGATAATAATAGTTATAAGGATAACGACAAGAGGAATAGGGATAATAATAATAATAATAAGTATAATATTAACAGTTATAGCGATAATAATAATAGTAATAAGGATAATAATAACAGTTCTAGCGATAATAATAATAGTAATAAGGATAATAATAATAGTTATATCGATAAAGACCAGAGTAATACGGATAGTAACAATAGAATAAGGATAATAATAATAGTTATAAAGATAAAGGCAAGAGTAATACTGATAGTAACAATAGAATAAGGATAATAATAATAGTTATAGCGATAATAATAATTATAATAATAATAATAAGGATAATAATAATAGTTATAAGGATAAAGACCAGAGTAATACGGATAGTAACAATAGAATAAGGATAATAATAATAGTTAAAAGTATAAAGACAAGAGGAATAGGGATAGTAATAATAGAATAAGGATAATAATAATAGTTATAAGGATAAAGACCAGAGTAATACGGATAGTAACAATAGAATAAGGATAATAATAATAGTTATAAGGATGAAGGCAAGAGTAGTACGGATAGTAACAATAGAATATGGATAATAATGACAGTAATAGCGATAATAATAATAATAATAAGGATAATAATGATAGTTATAAGGATAAAGGCAAGAGTAATACGGATAGTAACAATAGAATAAGGATAATAATAACAGATATAGCGATAATAATAATTATAATAATAATAATAACGATAATAATAATAGTTATAAGGATAAAGACAGGAGGAATAGTGATAATAATAATAGTAATAGGAACATTAATAATAGTTATAAGGATAAAGACAAGATTAATACGGATAGTAACAATAGAATAAGGTTAATAATAATAGTTATAAGGATAAAGACAAGAGGAATAGGGATAGTAATAATAGAAAATGGATAATAATAACAGTTATAGCGATAATAATAATAGTAATAAGGATAATAATAAAAGTTATAAGGATAAAGGCAAGAGTAATACGGATAGTAACAATAGAATAATGATAATAATAACAGTTATAGCGATAATAATATAAGTAATATGGATAATAATAACAGTTATAGCGATAATAATAATAGTAATAAGGATAATAATAACAGTTATAGCGATAATACTAATAGTAATAAGGATAATAATAATAGTTATAAGGATGAAGGCAAGAGTAATACGGATAGTAACGATAGAATAAGGATAATGATAACAGTTATAGCGATAATAATAATAGTAATAAGGACAATAATAACTGTTATAGCGATAATAATAATAACAATAAGGATAATAATAATAGTTATAAGGATAACGACAAGAGGAATAGGGACAATAATAATAATAATAAGTATAATATTAACAGTTATAGCGATAATAATAATAGTAATAAGGATAATAATAACAGTTATAGCGATAATAATAATAGTAATAAGGATAATAATAATAGATATATCGATAAAGACCAGAGTAATACGGATAGTAACAATAGAATAAGGATAATAATAATAGTTATAGCGATAATAATAATTATAATAATAATAATAAGGATAATAATAATAGTTATAAGGATAAAGACAGGAGGAATAGTGATAATAATAATAGTAATAGGAATATTAATAATAGTTATAAGGATAAAGACAAGATTAATGCGGATAGTAAAAATTGAATAAGGATAATGATAATAGTTATAAGGATAAAGACCGGAGTAATACGGATAGTAACAATAGAATAAGGATAATAATAATAGTTATAAGGATAAAGACAAGAGGAATAGGGACAATAACAAGAATAATAAGAATAATAATAACAGTTATAGCGATAATAATAATAGTAATAAGGATAATAATAATAGTTATACGGATAAAGACAAGAGGAATAGGGACAGTAATAATAGAATAAGGACAATAATAACAGTTATAGCGACAATAATAATAATAATAAGGATAATAATAATAGTTATAAGGATAAAGACAAGAGGAATAGGGATAATAATAATAATAAGAAGAATAATAATAACAGTTATAGCGATTATAATATCAGTAAGAATGATAATAAGAAGAGTTATAGAGATAATAATAATGGTAAGAAGGATAATAATAAAAGTTATAAGGATGAAGGCAAGAGTAATACGGATAGTAACAATAGAATAAGGATAATAATAATAGTTATAAGGATAAAGACCAGAGTAATACGGATAGTAACAATAGAATAAGGATAATAATAACAGTTATAGCGATAATAATAAGAGTAATAAAGATGATAATAACAGTTATAGCGATAATAATAATAGTAATAAGGATAATAATAATAGTTATGAGGATAAAGACCAGAGTAATACGGATAGTAACAATAGAATAAGGATAATAATAATAGTTATAAGAATGAAGGCAAGAGTAATACGGATAGTAACGATAGAATAAGGATAATGATAATAGTTATAAGGATAAAGACCAGAGTAATACGGATAGTAACAATAGAATAAGGATAATAATAATAGTTATAAGGATAAAGACAAGATTAATACGGATAGTAACAATAGAATAAGGATAATAATAATAGTTATAAGGATAAAGACCAGAGTAATACGGATAGTAACAATAGAATAAGGATAATAATAATAGTTATAAGGATAAAGACAAGAGGAATCGGGATAGTAATAATAGAATATGGATAATAATAACAGTTATAAGGATAAAGACCAGAATAATACGGATAGTAACAATAGAATAAGGATAATAATAATAGTTATTATGATAAAGACCAGAGTAATACGGATAGTAACAATAGAATAAGGATAATAATAATAGTTATAGCGATAATAATAACAGAAAGAATGATAATAAGAACATTTATAGAGATAATAATAATGGTAATAAGGATAATAATAAAAGTTATAAGGATAAAGGCAAGAGTAATACGGATAGTAACAATAGAATAAGGATAATAATAACAGTTATAGCGATAATAATAATAGTAATAAGGATAATAATAATATTTATGAGGATAAAGACCAGAGTAATACGGATAGTAACAATAGAATAAGGATAATAATAATAGTTATAAGGATGAAGGCACGAGTAATACGGATAGAAACAATAGAATAAGGATAATAATAACAGTTATAGCGATAATTATAATTATAATAATAATAATAAGGATAATAATAATAGTTATAAGGATAAAGACAAGAGGAATAGGGACAGTAATAATAGAATAAGGACAATAATAACAGTTATAGCGACAATAATAATAATAATAAGGATAATAATAATAGTTATAAGGATAAAGACAGGAGAAATAGTGATAATAATAATAGTAATAGGAATATTAATAATAGTTATAAGGATAAAGACAAGATTAATACGGATAGTAACAATAGAATAAGGATAATAATAATAGTTATAAGGATAAAGACCAGAGTAATACGGATAGTAACAATAGAATAAGGATAATAATAATAGTTATAAGGATAAAGACAAGAGGAATCGGGATAGTAATAATAGAATATGGATAATAATAACAGTTATAAGGATAAAGACCAGAATAATACGGATAGTAACAATAGAATAAGGATAATAATAATAGTTATTATGATAAAGACCAGAGTAATACGGATAGTAACAATAGAATAAGGATAATAATAACAGTTATAGCGATAATAATAACAGAAAGAATGATAATAAGAACATTTATAGAGATAATAATAATGGTAATAAGGATAATAATAAAAGTTATAAGGATAAAGGCAAGAGTAATACGGATAGTAACAATAGAATAAGGATAATAATAACAGTTATAGCGATAATAATAATAGTAATAAGGATAATAATAATATTTATGAGGATAAAGACCAGAGTAATACGGATAGTAACAATAGAATAAGGATAATAATAATAGTTATAAGGATGAAGGCACGAGTAATACGGATAGAAACAATAGAATAAGGATAATAATAACAGTTATAGCGATAATTATAATTATAATAATAATAATAAGGATAATAATAATAGTTATAAGGATAAAGACAAGAGGAATAGGGACAGTAATAATAGAATAAGGACAATAATAACAGTTATAGCGACAATAATAATAATAATAAGGATAATAATAATAGTTATAAGGATAAAGACAGGAGAAATAGTGATAATAATAATAGTAATAGGAATATTAATAATAGTTATAAGGATAAAGACAAGATTAATACGGATAGTAACAATAGAATAAGGATAATAATAATAGTTATAAGGATAAAGACCAGAGTAATAAGGATAGTAACAATAGAATAAGGATAATAATAATAGTTATAAGGATAAAGACAAGAGGAATAGGGATAGTAATAATAGAATATGGATAATAATAACAGTTATAAGGATAAAGACCAGAGTAATACGGATAGTAACAATAGAATAAGGATAATAATAATAGTTATAAGGATAAAGACAAGAGGAATAGGGATAGTAATAATAGAATATGGATAATAATAACAGTTACAGCGATAATAATAATAGTAATAAGGATAATAATAACAGTTATAGCGATAATAATAATAATAATAAGGATAATAATAACAGTTATAAGGATAAAGACAAGAGGAATAGGGACAATAACAAGAATAATAAGAATAATAATAACAGTTATAGCGATATAATAATAGTAATAAGGATAATAATAATAGTTATAAGGATAAAGACAAGAGGAATAGGGACAGTAATAATAGAATAAGGACAATAATAACAGTTATAGCGACAATAATAATAATAATAAGGATAATAATAATAGTTATAAGGATAAAGACAAGAGGAATAGGGATAATAATAATAAGAAGAAGAATAATAATAACAGTTATAGCCATAATAATATCAGTAAGAATGATAATAAGAACATTTATAGAGATAATAATAATGGTAATAAGGATAATAATAAAAGTTATAAGGATAAAGGCAAGAGTAATACGGATAGTAACAATAGAATAAGGATAATAATAACAGTTATAGCGATAATAATCATAGTAATAAGGATGATAATAACAGTTATAGCAATAATAATAATAGTAATAAGGATAATAATAATATTTATGAGGATAAAGACCAGAGTAATACGGATAGTAACAATAGAATAAGGATAATAATAATAGTTATAAGGATGAAGGCAAGAGTAATACGGATAGTAACGATAGAATAAGGATAATGATAACAGTTATAGCGATAATAATAATAATAATAATAAGGATAATAATAGTTATAAGGATAACGACAAGAGGAATAGGGATAATAACAAGAATAATAAGAATAATAATAACAGTTATAGCGATAATAATAATAGTAATAAGGATAATAATAATAGTTATACGGATAAAGACAAGAGGAATAGGGACAGTAATAATAGAATAAGGACAATAATAACAGTTATAGCGACAATAATAATAATAATAAGGATAATAATAATAGTTATAAGGATAAAGACAAGAGGAATAGGGATAATAATAATAATAAGAAGAATAATAATAACAGTTATAGCGATTATAATATCAGTAAGAATGATAATAAGAAGAGTTATAGAGATAATAATAATGGTAAGAAGGATAATAATAAAAGTTATAAGGATGAAGGCAAGAGTAATACGGATAGTAACAATAGAATAAGGATAATAATAATAGTTATAAGGATAAAGACCAGAGTAATACGGATAGTAACAATAGAATAAGGATAATAATAACAGTTATAGCGATAATAATAAGAGTAATAAAGATGATAATAACAGTTATAGCGATAATAATAATAGTAATAAGGATAATAATAATAGTTATGAGGATAAAGACCAGAGTAATACGGATAGTAACAATAGAATAAGGATAATAATAATAGTTATAAGAATGAAGGCAAGAGTAATACGGATAGTAACGATAGAATAAGGATAATGATAATAGTTATAAGGATAAAGACCAGAGTAATACGGATAGTAACAATAGAATAAGGATAATAATAATAGTTATAAGGATAAAGACAAGATTAATACGGATAGTAACAATAGAATAAGGATAATAATAATAGTTATAAGGATAAAGACCAGAGTAATACGGATAGTAACAATAGAATAAGGATAATAATAATAGTTATAAGGATAAAGACAAGAGGAATAGGGATAGTAATAATAGAATATGGATAATAATAACAGTTATAAGGATAAAGACCAGAGTAATACGGATAGTAACAATAGAATAAGGATAATAATAATAGTTATTATGATAAAGACCAGAGTAATACGGATAGTAACAATAGAATAAGGATAATAATAATAGTTATAGCGATAATAATAACAGAAAGAATGATAATAAGAACATTTATAGAGATAATAATAATGGTAATAAGGATAATAATAAAAGTTATAAGGATAAAGGCAAGAGTAATACGGATAGTAACAATAGAATAAGGATAATAATAACAGTTATAGCGATAATAATAATAGTAATAAGGATAATAATAATATTTATGAGGATAAAGACCAGAGTAATACGGATAGTAACAATAGAATAAGGATAATAATAATAGTTATAAGGATGAAGGCACGAGTAATACGGATAGAAACAATAGAATAAGGATAATAATAACAGTTATAGCGATAATTATAATTATAATAATAATAATAAGGATAATAATAATAGTTATAAGGATAAAGACAAGAGGAATAGGGACAGTAATAATAGAATAAGGACAATAATAACAGTTATAGCGACAATAATAATAATAATAAGGATAATAATAATAGTTATAAGGATAAAGACAGGAGAAATAGTGATAATAATAATAGTAATAGGAATATTAATAATAGTTATAAGGATAAAGACAAGATTAATACGGATAGTAACAATAGAATAAGGATAATAATAATAGTTATAAGGATAAAGACCAGAGTAATACGGATAGTAACAATAGAATAAGGATAATAATAATAGTTATAAGGATAAAGACAAGAGGAATAGGGATAGTAATAATAGAATATGGATAATAATAACAGTTATAAGGATAAAGACCAGAGTAATACGGATAGTAACAATAGAATAAGGATAATAAAAATAGTTATAAGGATAAAGACAAGAGGAATAGGGATAGTAATAATAGAATATGGATAATAATAACAGTTACAGCGATAATAATAATAGTAATAAGGATAATAATAACAGTTATAGCGATAATAATAATAATAATAAGGATAATAATAACAGTTATAAGGATAAAGACAAGAGGAATAGGGACAATAACAAGAATAATAAGAATAATAATAACAGTTATAGCGATATAATAATAGTAATAAGGATAATAATAATAGTTATAAGGATAAAGACAAGAGGAATAGGGACAGTAATAATAGAATAAGGACAATAATAACAGTTATAGCGACAATAATAATAATAATAAGGATAATAATAATAGTTATAAGGATAAAGACAAGAGGAATAGGGATAATAATAATAAGAAGAAGAATAATAATAACAGTTATAGCCATAATAATATCAGTAAGAATGATAATAAGAACATTTATAGAGATAATAATAATGGTAATAAGGATAATAATAAAAGTTATAAGGATAAAGGCAAGAGTAATACGGATAGTAACAATAGAATAAGGATAATAATAACAGTTGTAGCGATAATAATCATAGTAATAAGGATGATAATAACAGTTATAGCAATAATAATAATAGTAATAAGGATAATAATAATATTTATGAGGATAAAGACCAGAGTAATACGGATAGTAACAATAGAATAAGGATAATAATAATAGTTATAAGGATGAAGGCAAGAGTAATACGGATAGTAACGATAGAATAAGGATAATGATAACAGTTATAGCGATAATAATAATAATAATAATAAGGATAATAATAGTTATAAGGATAACGACAAGAGGAATAGGGATAATAATAATAATAATAAGTATAATATTAACAGTTATAGCGATAATAATAATAGTAATAAGGATAATAATAACAGTTATAGCGATAATACTAATAGTAATAAGGATAATAATAATAGTTATGAGGATAAAGACCAGAGTAATACGGATAGTAACAATAGAATAAGGATAATAATAATAGTTATAAGGATGAAGGCAAGAGTAATACGGATAGTAACGATAGAATAAGGATAATGATAACAGTTATAGCGATAATAATAATAGTAATAAGGACAATAATAACTGTTATAGCGATAACAATAATAATAATAAGGATGATAATAATAGTTATAAGGATAACGACAAGAGGAATAGGGATAATAATAATAATAATAAGTATAATATTAACAGTTATAGCGATAATAATAATAGTAATAAGGATAATAATAACAGTTATAGCGATAATAATAATAGTAATAAGGATAATAATAATAGTTATATCGATAAAGACCAGAGTAATACGGATAGTAACAATAGAATAAGGATAATAATAATAGTTATAAAGATAAAGGCAAGAGTAATACTGATAGTAACAATAGAATAAGGATAATAATAATAGTTATAGCGATAATAATAATTATAATAATAATAATAAGGATAATAATAATAGTTATAAGGATAAAGACAGGAGTAATAGTGATAATCATAATAGTAATAGGAATATTAATAATAGTTATAAGGATAAAGACAAGATTAATGCGGATAGTAACAATTGAATAAGGATAATAATAATAGTTATAAGGATAAAGACCGGAGTAATACGGATAGTAACAATAGAATAAGGATAATAATAATAGTTATAAGGATAAAGACCAGAGTAATACGGATAGTAACAATAGAATAAGGATAATAATAATAGTTATAGCGATATTAATAATAATAATAAGGATAATAATAATAGTTATAAGGATAAAGACAAGAGGAATAGGGACAATAACAAGAATAATAAGAATAATAATAACAGTTATAGCGATAATAATAATAGTAATAAGGATAATAATAATAGTTATAAGGATAAAGACCAGAGTAATACGGATAGTAACAATAGAATAAGGATAATAATAATAGTTAAAAGTATAAAGACAAGAGGAATAGGGATAGTAATAATAGAATATGGATAATAATAACAGTTATAAGGATAAAGACCAGAGTAATACGGATAGTAACAATAGAATAAGGATAATAATAATAGTTATAAGGATGAAGGCAAGAGTAATACGGATAGTAACAATAGAATAAGGATAATAATAATAGTTATAAGGATAAAGACCAGAGTAATACGGATAGTAACAATAGAATAAGGATAATAATAACAGTTATAGCGATAATAATAATAGTAATAAAGATGATAATAACAGTTATAGCGATAATAATAATAGTAATAAGGATAATAATAATAGTTATGAGGATAAAGACCAGAGTAATACGGATAGTAACAATAGAATAAGGATAATAATAATAGTTATAAGAATGAAGGCAAGAGTAATACGGATAGTAACGATAGAATAAGGATAATGATAATAGTTATAAGGATAAAGACCAGAGTAATACGGATAGTAACAATAGAATAAGGATAATAATAATAGTTATAAGGATAAAGACAAGATTAATACGGATAGTAACAATAGAATAAGGATAATAATAATAGTTATAAGGATAAAGACCAGAGTAATACGGATAGTAACAATAGAATAAGGATAATAATAATAGTTATAAGGATAAAGACAAGAGGAATAGGGATAGTAATAATAGAATATGGATAATAATAACAGTTATAAGGATAAAGACCAGAGTAATACGGATAGTAACAATAGAATAAGGATAATAATAATAGTTATAAGGATAACGACAAGAGGAATAGGGATAATAATAATAATAATAATAATAAGTATAATAATAATAGTTATAAGGATAAAGACAAGAGGAATAGGGATAGTAATAATAGAATATGGATAATAATAACAGTTATAAGGGTAAAGACCAGAGTAATACGGATAGTAACAATAGAATAAGGATAATAATAATAGTTATAAGGATAAAGACAAGAGGAATAGGGATAGTAATAATAGAATATGGATAATAATAACAGTTATAGCGATAATAATAATAGTAATAAGGATAATAATAAAAGTTATAAGGATAAAGGCAAGAGTAATACGGATAGTAACAATAGAATAATGATAATAATAATAGTTATAAGGATAAAGGCAAGAGTAATACTGATAGTAACAATAGAATAAGGATAATAATAATAGTTATAGCGATAATAATAATTATAATAATAATAATAAGGATAATAATAATTGTTATAAGGATAAAGACAGGAGGAATAGTGATAATAATAATAGTAATAGGAATATTAATAATAGTTATAAGGATAAAGACAAGATTAATACGGATAGTAACAATTGAATAAGGATAATAATAATAGTTATAAGGATAAAGACCGGAGTAATAAGGATAGTAACAATAGAATAAGGATAATAATAATAGTTATAAGGATAAAGACAAGAGGAATAGGGATAGTAATAATAGAATATGGATAATAATAACAGTTATAGCGATAATAATAATAGTAATAAGGATAATAATAACAGTTATAGCGATAATAATAATAGTAATAAGGATAATAATAATAGTTATAAGGATAAAGACAAGAGGAATAGGGACAGTAATAATAGAATAAGGACAATAATAACAGTTATAGCGACAATAATAATAATAATAAGGATAATAATAATAGTTATAAGGATAAAGACAAGAGGAATAGGGATAATAATAATAATAAGAAGAAGAATAATAACAGTTATAGCGATTATAATATCAGTAAGAATGATAATAAAAAGAGTTATAGAGATAATAATAATGGTAAGAAGGATAATAATAAAAGTTATAAGGATAAAGGCCAGAGTAATACTGATAATAACAATAGAATAAGGATAATAATAACAGATATAGCGATAAGAATAATAATGGCATAAATATAATAATAACAGTTATAGCGATAATAATAATAATAATAATAAGGATAATAATCGTTATAAGGATAAAGACAAGAGGAATAGGGATAATAATAGTAATAATAAGAATAATAATAACAGTTATAGCGATAATAATAATGGAAATAAGGATAATAATAACAGTTATAGCGATAATAATAATAACAATAATAAGGATAATAATATTTATAAGGATAGAGACAAGAGGAATAGGGATAATAATAATAATAATAACAATAATAATAACAGTTATAGCGATAATAATAATAGTTATATGGATAAAGACCAGAGTAATACGGATAGTAACAATAGAATAAGGATAATAATAATAGTTATAAGGATGAAGGCAAGAGTAATACGGATAGTAACAATAGAATAAGGATAATAATAATAGTTATAAGGATAAAGACCAGAGTAATACGGATAGTAACAATAGAATAAGGATAATAATAATAGTTATAAGGATGAAGGCAAGAGTAGTACGGATAGTAACAATAGAATATGGATAATAATGACAGTAATAGCGATAATAATAATAATAATAAGGATAATAATGATAGTTATAAGGATAAAGGCAAGAGTAATACGGATAGTAACAATAGAATAAGGATAATAATAACAGATATAGCGATAATAATAATTATAATAATAATAATAACGATAATAATAATAGTTATAAGGATAAAGACAGGAGGAATAGTGATAATAATAACAGTAATAGGAACATTAATAATAGTTATAAGGATAAAGACAAGATTAATACGGATAGTAACAATAGAATAAGGTTAATAATAATAGTTATAAGGATAAAGACAAGAGGAATAGGGATAGTAATAATAGAAAATGGATAATAATAACAGTTATAGCGATAATAATAATAGTAATAAGGATAATAATAAAAGTTATAAGGATAAAGGCAAGAGTAATACGGATAGTAACAATAGAATAATGATAATAATAACAGTTATAGCGATAATAATATAAGTAATATGGATAATAATAACAGTTATAGCGATAATAATAATAGTAATAAGGATAATAATAACAGTTATAGCGATAATACTAATAGTAATAAGGATAATAATAATAGTTATAAGGATGAAGGCAAGAGTAATACGGATAGTAACGATAGAATAAGGATAATGATAACAGTTATAGCGATAATAATAATAGTAATAAGGACAATAATAACTGTTATAGCGATAATAATAATAACAATAAGGATAATAATAATAGTTATAAGGATAACGACAAGAGGAATAGGGACAATAATAATAATAATAAGTATAATATTAACAGTTATAGCGATAATAATAATAGTAATAAGGATAATAATAACAGTTATAGCGATAATAATAATAGTAATAAGGATAATAATAATAGATATATCGATAAAGACCAGAGTAATACGGATAGTAACAATAGAATAAGGATAATAATAATAGTTATAGCGATAATAATAATTATAATAATAATAATAACGATAATAATAATAGTTATAAGGATAAAGACAGGAGGAATAGTGATAATAATAATAGTAATAGGAATATTAATAATAGTTATAAGGATAAAGACAAGATTAATACGGATAGTAAAAATTGAATAAGGATAATGATAATAGTTATAAGGATAAAGACCGGAGTAATACGGATAGTAACAATAGAATAAGGATAATAATAATAGTTATAAGGATAAAGACAAGAGGAATAGGGATAATAATAATAATAAGAAGAATAATAATAACAGTTATAGCGATTATAATATCAGTAAGAATGATAATAAGAAGAGTTATAGAGATAATAATAATGGTAAGAAGGATAATAATAAAAGTTATAAGGATAAAGGCAAGAGTAATACGGATAGTAACAATAGAATAAGGATAATAATAACAGTTATAGCGATAATAATAATAGTAATAAGGATAATAATAACAGTTATAGCGATAATAATAATAGTAATAAGGATAATAATAAAAGTTATATGGATAAATGCAAGAGTAATACGGATAGTAACAATAGAATAAGGATAATAATAACAGATATAGCGATAATAATAATTATAATAATAATAATAACGGTAATAATAGTAGTTATAAGGATAAAGACAGGAGGAATAGTGATAATAATAATAGTAATAGGAATATTAATAATAGTTATAAGGATAAAGACAAGATTAATACGGATAGTAACAATAGAATAAGGATAATAATAATAGTTATAAGGATAAAGACCAGAGTAATACGGATAGTAACAATAGAATAAGGATAATAATAATAGTTATAGCGATAATAATAACAGAAAGAATGATAATAAGAACATTTATAGAGATAATAATAATGGTAATAAGGATAATAATAAAAGTTATAAGGATAAAGGCAAGAGTAATACGGATAGTAACAATAGAATAAGGATAATAATAACAGTTATAGCGATAATAATAATAGTAATAAGGATAATAATAATATTTATGAGGATAAATACCAGAGTAATACGGATAGTAACAATAGAATAAGGATAATAATAATAGTTATAAGGATGAAGGCAAGAGTAATACGGATAGTAACGATAGAATAAGGATAATGATAACAGTTATAGCGATAATAATAATAATAATAATAAGGATAATAATAGTTATAAGGATAAAGACAAGAGGAATAGAGATAATAATAATAATAATAGGAATAATAATAACAGTTATAGCGATAATAATAATAGTAATAAGGATAATAATAACAGTTATAGCGATAATAATAATGGTAATAAGGATAATAATAACAGTTATACCGATAATAATAATAACAATAATAAGGATAATAATAGTTATAAGGATAAAGACAAGAGGAATAGGGATAATAATAATAATAAGAAGAATAATAATAACAGTTATAGCGATAATAATAATAGTTATATGGAAAAAGACCAGAGTAATTCGGATAGTAACAATAGAATAAGGATAATAATAATAGTTATAAGGATGAAGGCAAGAGTAATACGGATAGTAACAATAGAATAAGGATAATAATAATAGTTATAAGGATAAAGACAAGAGGAATAGGGATACTAATAATAGAATATGGATAATAATAACAGTTATAGCGATAATAATAATAGTAATAAGGATAATAATAACAGAGTATAGCGACAATAATAATAATAGTTATAAGGATAAAGACCAGAGGAATAGGGACAGTAATAATAGAATAAGGACAATAATAACAGTTATAGCGACAATAATAATAATAATAAGGATAATAATAATAGTTATAAGGATAAAGACAAGAGGAATAGCGATAATAATAATAATAAGAAGAATAATAATAACAGTTATAGCGATAATAATATCAGTAAGAATGATAATAAGAAGAGTTATAGAGATAGTAATAATGGTAAGGAGGATAATAATAAAAGTTATAAGGATAAAGGCAAGAGTAATACTGATCATAACAATAGAATAAGGATAATAATAACAGATATAGCGATAAGAATAATAATGGCATAAATATAATAATAACAGTTATAGCGATAATAATAATAGTAATAAGGATAATAATAATATTTATGAGGATATAGGCCAGAGTAATACGGATAGTAACAATAGAATAAGGATAATAATAACAGTTATAGCGATAATAATAATAGTAATAAGGATAATAATAATATTTATGAGGATAAAGACCAGAGTAATACGGATAGTAACAATAGAATAAGGATAATAATAATAGTTATAAGGATGAAGGCAAGAGTAATACGGATAGTAACGATAGAATAAGGATAATGATAACAGTTATAGCGATAATAATAATAATAATAATAAGGATAATAATAGTTATAAGGATAAAGACAAGAGGAATAGAGATAATAATAATAATAATAGGAATAATAATAACAGTTATAGCGATAATAATAATAGTAATAAGGATAATAATAACAGTTATAGCGATAATAATAATGGTAATAAGGATAATAATAACAGTTATACCGATAATAATAATAACAATAATAAGGATAATAATAGTTATAAGGATAAAGACAAGAGGAATAGGGATAATAATAATAATAATAAGAATAATAATAACAGTTATAGCGATAATAATAATAGTTATATGGAAAAAGACCAGAGTAATTCGGATAGTAACAGTAGAATAAGGATAATAATAATAGTTATAAGGATGAAGGCAAGAGTAATACGGATAGTAACAATAGAATAAGGATAATAATAATAGTTATAAGGATAAAGACCAGAGTAATACGGATAGTAACAATAGAATAAGGATAATAATAATAGTTATAAGGATAAAGACAAGAGGAATAGGGATACTAATAATAGAATATGGATAATAATAACAGTTATAGCGATAATAATAATAGTAATAAGGATAATAATAACAGAGTATAGCGATAATAATAATAATAATAAGGATAATAATAATAGTTATAAGGATAAAGACCAGAGGAATAGGGACAGTAATAATAGAATAAGGACAATAATAACAGTTATAGCGACAATAATAATAATAATAAGGATAATAATAATAGTTATAAGGATAAAGACAAGAGGAATAGCGATAATAATAATAATAAGAAGAATAATAATAACAGTTATAGCGATAATAATATCAGTAAGAATGATAATAAGAAGAGTTATAGAGATAGTAATAATGGTAAGGAGGATAATAATAAAAGTTATAAGGATAAAGGCAAGAGTAATACTGATCATAACAATAGAATAAGGATAATAATAACAGATATAGCGATAAGAATAATAATGGCATAAATATAATAATAACAGTTATAGCGATAATAATAATAGTAATAAGGATAATAATAATATTTATGAGGATATAGGCCAGAGTAATACGGATAGTAACAATAGAATAAGGATAATAATAATAGTTATAAGGATGAAGGCAAGAGTAATACGGATAGTAACGATAGAATAAGGATAATGATAACAGTTATAGCGATAATAATAATAATAATAATAAGGATAATAATAGTTATAAGGATAAAGACAAGAGGAATAGGGATAATAATAATAATAAGAAGAATAATAATAACAGTTATAGCGATAATAATAATAACAATAATAAGGATAATAATAGTTATAAGGATAAAGACAAGAGGAATAGGGATAATAATAGTAATAATAACAATAATAATAACAGTTATAGCGATAATAATAATAGTAATAAGGATAATAATAATATTTATGAGGATAAAGACCAGAGTAATACGGATAGTAACAATAGAATAAGGATAATAATAATAGTTATAAGGATGAAGGCAAGAGTAATACGGATAGTAACGATAGAATAAGGATAATGATAACAGTTATAGCGATAATAATAATAATAATAATAAGGATAATAATAGTTATAAGGATAAAGACAAGAGGAATAGAGATAATAATAATAATAATAGGAATAATAATAACAGTTATAGCGATAATAATAATAGTAATAAGGATAATAATAACAGTTATAGCGATAATAATAATGGTAATAAGGATAATAATAACAGTTATACCGATAATAATAATAACAATAATAAGGATAATAATAGTTATAAGGATAAAGACAAGAGGAATAGGGATAATAATAATAATAATAAGAATAATAATAACAGTTATAGCGATAATAATAATAGTTATATGGAAAAAGACCAGAGTAATTCGGATAGTAACAATAGAATAAGGATAATAATAATAGTTATAAGGATGAAGGCAAGAGTAATACGGATAGTAACAATAGAATAAGGATAATAATAATAGTTATAAGGATAAAGACCAGAGTAATACGGATAGTAACAATAGAATAAGGATAATAATAATAGTTATAAGGATAAAGACAAGAGGAATAGGGATACTAATAATAGAATATGGATAATAATAACAGTTATAGCGATAATAATAATAGTAATAAGGATAATAATAACAGAGTATAGCGATAATAATAATAATAATAAGGATAATAATAATAGTTATAAGGATAAAGACCAGAGGAATAGGGACAGTAATAATAGAATAAGGACAATAATAACAGTTATAGCGACAATAATAATAATAATAAGGATAATAATAATAGTTATAAGGATAAAGACAAGAGGAATAGCGATAATAATAATAATAAGAAGAATAATAATAACAGTTATAGCGATAATAATATCAGTAAGAATGATAATAAGAAGAGTTATAGAGATAGTAATAATGGTAAGGAGGATAATAATAAAAGTTATAAGGATAAAGGCAAGAGTAACACTGATCATAACAATAGAATAAGGATAATAATAACAGATATAGCGATAAGAATAATAATGGCATAAATATAATAATAACAGTTATAGCGATAATAATAATAGTAATAAGGATAATAATAATATTTATGAGGATATAGGCCAGAGTAATACGGATAGTAACAATAGAATAAGGATAATAATAATAGTTATAAGGATGAAGGCAAGAGTAATACGGATAGTAACGATAGAATAAGGATAATGATAACAGTTATAGCGATAATAATAATAATAATAATAAGGATAATAATAGTTATAAGGATAAAGACAAGAGGAATAGGGATAATAATAATAATAAGAAGAATAATAATAACAGTTATAGCGATAATAATAATAACAATAATAAGGATAATAATAGTTATAAGGATAAAGACAAGAGGAATAGGGATAATAATAGTAATAATAACAATAATAATAACAGTTATAGCGATAATAATAATAGTTATATGGATAAAGACCAGAGTAATACGGATAGTAACAATCGAATAAGGATAATAATAACAGTTATAGCGATAATAATAATAATAATAATAAGGATAATAATAGTTATAAGGATAAAGACAAGAGGAATAGGGTTAATAATAATAATAAGAAGAAGAATAATAACAGTTATAGCGATAATAATAATAACAATAATAAGGATAATAATAGTTATAAGGATAAAGACAAGAGGAATAGGGATAATAATAGTAATAATAACAATAATAATAACAGTTATAGCGATAATAATAATAGTAATAAGGATAATAATAATATTTATGAGGATATAGGCCAGAGTAATACGGATAGTAACAATAGAATAAGGATAATAATAATAGTTATAAGGATGAAGGCAAGAGTAATACGGATAGTAACGATAGAATAAGGATAATGATAACAGTTATAGCGATAATAATAATAATAATAATAAGGATAATAATAGTTATAAGGATAAAGACAAGAGGAATAGGGATAATAATAATAATAATAAGAATAATAATAACAGTTATAGCGATAATAATAATAGTAATAAGGATAATAATAACAGTTATAGCGATAATAATAATGGTAATAAGGATAATAATAACAGTTATACCGATAATAATAATAACAATAATAAGGATAATAATAGTTATAGGGATAAAGACAAGAGGAATAGGGATAATAATAATAATAATGAGAATAATAATAACAGTTATAGCGATAATAATAATAGTTATATGGAAAAAGACCAGAGTAATACGGATAGTAACAATAGAATAAGGATAATAATAATAGTTATAAGGATGAAGGCAAGAGTAATACGGATAGTAACAATAGAATAAGGATAATAATAATAGTTATAAGGATAAAGACCAGAGTAATACGGATAGTAACAATAGAATAAGGATAATAATAACAGTTATAGCGATAATAATAATAGTAATAAGGATGATAATAACAGTTATAGCGATAATAATAATAGTAATAAGGACAATAATAACAGTTATAGCGATAATAATAATAGTTATTGGGATAATAATAATAGTTATAAGGATAAAGGCAAGAGTAGGACGGATAGTAACAATAGAATATGGATAATAATGACAGTAATATCAATAATAATAATAATAATAAGGATAATAATGATAGTTATAAGGATAAAGGCAAGAGTAATACGGATAGTAACAATAGAATAAGGATAGTAATAATAGAAAATGGATAATAATAACAGTTATATCGATAATAATAATAGTAATAAGGATAATAATAAAAGTTATAAGGATAAAGGCAAGAGTAATACGAATAGTAACAATAGAATAATGATAATAATAACAGTTATAGCGATAATAATATAAGTAATATGGATAATAATAACAGTTATAGCGATAATAATAATAGTAATAAGGATAATAATAACAGTTATAGCGATAATACTAATAGTAATAAGGATAATAATAATAGTTATGAGGATAAAGACCAGAGTAATACGGATAGTAACAATAGAATAAGGATAATAATAATAGTTATAAGGATGAAGGCAAGAGTAATACGGATAGTAACGATAGAATAAGGATAATGATAACAGTTATAGCGATAATAATAATAGTAATAAGGACAATAATAACTGTTATAGCGATAATAATAATAATAATAAGGATAATAATAATAGTTATAAGGATAACGACAAGAGGAATAGGGATAATAATAATAATAATAAGTATAATATTAACAGTTATAGCGATAATAATAATAGTAATAAGGATAATAATAACAGTTATAGCGATAATAATAATAGTAATAAGGATAATAATAATAGATATATCGATAAAGACCAGAGTAATACGGACAGTAACAATAGAATAAGGATAATAATAATAGTTATAGCGATAATAATAATTATAATAATAATAATAAGGATAATAATAATAGTTATAAGGATAAAGACAGGAGGAATAGTGATAATAATAATAGTAATAGGAATATTAATAATAGTTATAAGGATAAAGACAAGATTAATACGGATAGTAACAATTGAATAAGGATAATGATAATAGTTATAAGGATAAAGACCGGAGTAATACGGATAGTAACAATAGAATAAGGATAATAATAATAGTTATAAGGATAAAGACAAGAGGAATAGGGACAATAACAAGAATAATAAGAATAATAATAACAGTTATAGCGATAATAATAATAGTAATAAGGATAATAATAATAGTTATACGGATAAAGACAAGAGGAATAGGGACAGTAATAATAGAATAAGGACAATAATAACAGTTATAGCGACAATAATAATAATAATAAGGATAATAATAATAGTTATAAGGATAAAGACAAGAGGAATAGGGATAATAATAATAAGAAGAAGAATAATAATAACAGTTATAGCGATTATAATATCAGTAAGAATGATAATAAGAAGAGTTATAGAGATAATAATAATGGTAAGAAGGATAATAATAAAAGTTATAAGGATAAAGGCAAGAGTATTACTGATAATAACAATAGAGTAAGGATAATAATAACAGATATAGCGATAAGAATAATAATGGCATAAATATAATAATAACAGTTATAGCGATAATAATAACAGAAAGAATGATAATAAGAACATTTATAGAGATAATAATAATGGTAATAAGGATAATAATAAAAGTTATAAGGATAAATGCAAGTGTAATACGGATAGTAACAATAGAATAAGGATAATAATAACAGTTATAACGATAATAATAATAGTAATAAGGATGATAATAACAGTTATAGCGATAATAATAATAGTAATAAGGATAATAATAATATTTATGAGGATAAAGACCAGAGTAATACGGATAGTAACAATAGAATAAGGATAATAATAATAGTTATAAGGATGAAGGCAAGAGTAATACGGATAGTAACGATAGAATAAGGATAATGATAACAGTTATAGCGATAATAATAATAATAATAATAAGGATAATAATAGTTATAAGGATAAAGACAAGAGGAATAGGGATAATAATAATAATAATAAGAATAAGAATAACAGTTATAGCCATAATAATAATAGTTATATGGATAAAGACCAGAGTAATACGGATAGTAACAATAGAATAAGGATATTAATAATAGTTATAAGGATGAAGGCAAGAGTAATACGGATAGTAACAATAGAATAAGGATAATAATAATAGTTATAAGGATAAAGACCAGAGTAATACGGATAGGAACAATAGAATAAGGTTAATAATAACAGTTATAGCGATAATAATAATAGTAATAAGGATAATAATAATAGTTATGAGGATAAAGACCAGAGTAATACGGATAGTAACAATAGAATAAGGATAATAATAATAGTTATAAGGATAAAGACAAGAGAAATAGAGATAATAATAATAATAATAAGAATAATAATAACAGTTATAGCGATAATAATAATAGTAATAAGGATAATAATAACAGTTATAGCGATAATAATAATGGTAATAAGGATAATAATAACAGTTATACCGATAATAATAATAACAATAATAAGGATAATAATAGTTATAAGGATAAAGACAAGAGGAATAGGGATAATAATAATAATAATAAGAATAATAATAATAACAGTTATAGCGATAATAATAATAGTTATTTGGAAAAAGACCAGAGTAATACGGATAGTAACAATAGAATAAGGATAATAATAATAGTTATAAGGATGAAGGCAAGAGTAATACGGATAGTAACAATAGAATAAGGATAATAATAATAGTTATAAGGATAAAGACAAGAGGAATAGGGATACTAATAATAGAATATGGATAATAATAACAGTTATAGCGATAATAATAATAGTAATAAGGATAATAATAACATAGTATAGCGATAATAATAATAATAATAAGGATAATAATAATAGTTATAAGGATAAAGACCAGAGGAATAGGGACAGTAATAATAGAATAAGGACAATAATAACAGTTATAGCGACAATAATAATAATAATAAGGATAATAATAATAGTTATAAGGATAAAGACAAGAGGAATAGCGATAATAATAATAATAAGAAGAATAATAATAACAGTTATAGCGATAATAATATCAGTAAGAATGATAATAAGAAGAGTTATAGAGATAATAATAATGGTAAGGAGGATAATAATAAAAGTTATAAGGATAAAGGCAAGAGTAATACTGATCATAACAATAGAATAAGGATAATAATAACAGATATAGCGATAAGAATAATAATGGCATAAATATAATAATAACAGTTATAGCGATAATAATAACAGAAAGAATGATAATAAGAACATTTATAGAGATAATAATAATGGTAATAAGGATAATAATAAAAGTTATAAGGATAAAGGCAAGAGTAATACGGATAATAACAATAGAATAATGATAATAATAACAGTTATAGCGATAATAATAATAGTAATAAGGATGATAATAACAGTTATAGCGATAATAATAATAGTAATAAGGATAATAATAATAGTTATAAGGATGAAGCCAAGAGTAATACGGATAGTAACGATAGAATAAGGATAATGATAACAGTTATAGCGATAATAATAATAATAATAATAATAATAAGGATAATAATAGTTATAAGGATAAAGACAAGAGGAATAGGGATAATAATAATAATAAGAAGAATAATAATAACAGTTATAGCGATAATAATAATAACAATAATAAGGATAATAATAACAGTTATAGCGATAATAATAATGGTAATAAGGATAATAATAACAGTTATACCGATAATAATAATAACAATAATAAGGATAATAATAGTTATAAGGATAAAGACAAGAGGAATAGGGATAATAATAATAATAATAAGAATAATAATAACAGTTATAGCGATAATAATAATAGTAATAAGGATAATAATAACAGTTATAGCGATAATAATAATGGTAATAAGGATAATAATAACAGTTATACCGATAATAATAATAACAATAATAAGGATAATAATAGTTATAAGGATAAAGACAAGAGGAATAGGGATAATAATAATAATAATAAGAATAATAATAACAGTTATAGCGATAATAATAATAGTTATATGGAAAAAGACCAGAGTAATACGGATAGTAACAATAGAATAAGGATAATAATAATAGTTATAAGGATGAAGGCAAGAGTAATACGGATAGTAACAATAGAATAAGGATAATAATAATAGTTATAAGGATAAAGACCAGAGTAATACGGATAGTAACAATAGAATAAGGATAATAATAATAGTTATAAGGATAAAGACAAGAGGAATAGGGATACTAATAATAGAATATGGATAATAATAACAATTATAGCGATAATAATAATAGTAATAAGGATAATAATAACAGTTATAGCGATAATAATAATAATAATAAGGATAATAATAATAGTTATAAGGATAAAGACAAGAGGAATAGGGACAGTAATAATAGTATAAGGACAATAATAACAGTTATAGCGACAATAATAATAATAATAAGGATAATAATAATAGTTATAAGGATAAAGACAAGAGGAATAGCGATAATAATAATAATAAGAAGAATAATAATAACAGTTATAGCGATAATAATATCAGTAAGAATGATAATAAGAAGAGTTATAGAGCTAATAATAATGGTAAGGAGGATAATAATAAAAGTTATAAGGATAAAGGCAAGAGTAATACTGATCATAACAATAGAATAAGGATAATAATAACAGATATCGCGATAAGAATAATAATGGCATAAATATAATAATAACAGTTATAGCGATAATAATAACAGAAAGAATGATAATAAGAACATTTATAGAGATAATAATAATGGTAATAAGGATAATAATAAAAGTTATAAGGATAAAGGCAAGAGTAATACGGATAGTAACAATAGAATAATGATAATAATAACAGATATAGCGATAATAATAATTATAATAATAATAATAACGATAATAATAATAGTTATAAGGATAAAGACAGGAGGAATAGTGATAATAATAATAGTAATAGGAATATTAATAATAGTTATAAGGATAAAGACAAGATTAATACGGATAGTAACAATAGAATAAGGATAATGATAACAGTTATAGCGATAATAATAATAGTAATAAGGACAATAATAACAGTTATAGCGATAATAATAATAGTTATTGGGATAATAATAATAGTTATAAGGATAAAGACATGACTAATACGGATAGTAACAATAGAATAAGTATAACAATAATAGTTATAAGGATAAAGGCAAGAGTAGTACGGATAGTAACAATAGAATATGGATAATAATGACAGTAATAGCGATAATAATAATAATAATAAGGATAATAATGATAGTTATAAGGATAAAGGCAAGTGAAATACGGATAGTAACAATAGAATAAGGATAATAATAACAGATATAGCGATAATAATAATTATAATAATAATAATAACGATAATAATAATAGTTATAAGGATAAAGACAGGAGGAATAGTGATAATAATAATAGTAATAGGAATATTAATAATAGTTATAAGGATAAAGACAAGATTAATACGGATAGTAACAATAGAATAAGGATAATAATAATAGTTATAAGGATAAAGACCAGAGTAATACGGATAGTAACAATAGAATAAGGATAATAATAATAGGTATAAGGATAAAGACAAGAGGAATAGGGATAGTAATAATAGAAAATGGATAATAATAACAGTTATAGCGATAATAATAATAGTAATAAGGATAATAATAATAGGTATAAGGATAAAGACAAGAGGAATAGGGATAGTAATAATAGAAAATGGATAATAATAACAGTTATAGCGATAATAATAATAGTAATAAGGATAATAATAATAGTTATAAGGATGAAGGCAAGAGTAATACGGATAGTAACGATAGAATAAGGTTAATGATAACAGTTATAGCGATAATAATAATAGTAATAAGGACAATAATAACTGTTATAGCGATAATAATAATAATAATAATAAGGATAATAATAATAGTTATAAGGATAACGACAAGAGGAATAGGGATAATAATAATAATAATAAGTATAATATTAACATTTATAGCGATAATAATAATAGTAATAAGGATAATAATAACAGTTATAGCGATAATAATAATAGTAATAAGGATAATAATAATAGTTATATCGATAAAGACCAGAGTAATACGGATAGTAACAATAGAATAAGAATAATAATAATAGTTATAAGGATAAAGGCCATAGTAATACGGATAGTAACAATAGAATAAGGATAATAATAACAGTTATAGCGATAATAATAATAGTAATAAGGATGATAATAACAGTTATAGCGATAATAATAATAGTAATAAGGATAATAATAATATTTATGAGGATAAAGACCAGAGTAATACGGATAGTAACAATAGAATAAGGATAATAATAATAGTTATAAGGATAAAGGCAAGAGTAATACGGATAGTAATAATAGAATAAGGATAATAATAACAGTTATAGCGATAATAATAATAGTAATAAGGATGATAATAACAGTTATAGCGATAATAATAATAGTAATAAGGATAATAATAATATTTATGAGGATAAAGACCAGAGTAATACGGATAGTAACAATAGAATAAGGATAATAATAATAGTTATAAGAATGAAGGCAAGAGTAATACGGATAGTAACGATAGAATAAGGATAATGATAACAGTTATAGCGATAATAATAATAATAATAATAAGGATAATAATAGTTATAAGGATAAAGACAAGAGGAATAGGGATAATAATAATAATAAGAAGAATAATAATAACAGTTATAGCGATCATAATATCAGTAAGAATGATAATAAGAAGAGTTATAGAGATAATAATAATGGTAAGGAGGATAATAATAAAAGTTATAAGGATAAAGGCAAGAGTAATACTGATCATAACAATAGAATAAGGATAATAATAACAGATATAGCGATAAGAATAATAATGGCATAAATATAATAATAACAGTTATAGCGATAATAATAACAGAAAGAATGATAATAAGAACATTTATAGAGATAATAATAATGGTAATAAGGATAATAATAAAAGTTATAAGGATAAAGGCAAGAGTAATACGGATAGTAACAATAGAATAAGGATAATAATAACAGTTATAGCGATAATAATAATAATAATAAGGATAATAATAATAGTTATAAGGATAAAGACCAGAGTAATACGGATAGTAACAATAGAATAAGGATAATAATAATAGTTATAAGGATGAAGGCAAGAGTAATATGGATAGTAACGATAGAATAAGGATAATGATAACAGTTATAGCGATAATAATAATAGTAATAAGGACAATAATAACAGTTGTAGCGATAATAATAATAGTTATTGGGATAATAATAATCGTTATAAGGATAAAGACATGACTAATACGGATAGTAACAATAGAATAAGTATAACAATAATAGTTATAAGGATAAAGGCAAGAGTAGTACGGATAGTAACAATAGAATATGGATAATAATGACAGTAATAGCGATAATAATAATAATAATAAGGATAATAATAATAGTTATAAGGATAAAGACCAGAGTAATACGGATAGTAACAATAGAATAAGGATAATAATAATAGTTATAAGGATGAAGGCAAGAGTAATATGGATAGTAACGATAGAATAAGGATAATGATAACAGTTATAGCGATAATAATAATAGTAATAAGGACAATAATAACAGTTGTAGCGATAATAATAATAGTTATTGGGATAATAATAATCGTTATAAGGATAAAGACATGACTAATACGGATAGTAACAATAGAATAAGTATAACAATAATAGTTATAAGGATAAAGGCAAGAGTAGTACGGATAGTAACAATAGAATATGGATAATAATGACAGTAATAGCGATAATAATAATAATAATAAGGATAATAATGATAGTTATAAGGATAAGGGCAAGAGTAATACGGATAGTAACAATAGAATAAGGATAATAATAACAGATATAGCGATAATAATAATTATAATAATAATAATAACGATAATAATAATAGTTATAAGGATAAAGACAGGTGGAATAGTGATAATAATAATAGTAATAGGAATATTAATAATAGTTATAAGGATAAAGACAAGATTAATACGGATAGTAACAATAGAATAAGGATAATAATAACAGTTATAAGGATAAAGACCAGAGTAATACGGATAGTAGCAATAGAATGAGGATAATAATAATAGTTATAAGGATAAAGACAAGAGGAATAGGGATAGTAATAATAGAAAATGGATAATAATAACAGTTATAGCGATAATAATAATAGTAATAAGGATAATAATAAAAGTTATAAGGATAAAGGCAAGAGTAATACGGATAGTAACAATAGAATAATGATAATAATAACAGTTATAGCGATAATAATATAAGTAATATGGATAATAATAACAGTTATAGCGATAATAATAATAGTAATAAGGATAATAATAACAGTTATAGCGATAATACTAATAGTAATAAGGATAATAATAATAGTTATGAGGATAAAGACCAGAGTAATACGGATAGTAACAATAGAATAAGGATAACAATAATAGTTATAAGGATGAAGGCAAGAGTAATACGGATAGTAACGATAGAATAAGGATAATGATAACAGTTATAGCGATAATAATAATAGTAATAAGGACAATAATAACTGTTATAGCGATAATAATAATAATAATAGTTATAAGGATAACGACAAGAGGAATAGGGATAATAATAATAATAATAAGTATAATATTAACAGTTATAGCGATAATAATAATAGTAATAAGGACAATAATAACTGTTATAGCGATAATAATAATAATAATAAGGATAATAATAATAGTTATAAGGATAAAGACCAGAGTAATACGGATAGTAACAATAGAATAAGGATAATAATAATAGTTATAAGGATGAAGGCAAGAGTAATATGGATAGTAACGATAGAATAAGGATAATGATAACAGTTATAGCGATAATAATAATAGTAATAAGGACAATAATAACAGTTGTAGCGATAATAATAATAGTTATTGGGATAATAATAATAGTTATAAGGATAAAGACATGACTAATGCGGATAGTAACAATAGAATAAGTATAACAATAATAGTTATAAGGATAAAGGCAAGAGTAGTACGGATAGTAACAATAGAATATGGATAATAATGACAGTAATAGCGATAATAATAATAATAATAAGGATAATAATGATAGTTATAAGGATAAAGGCAAGAGTAATACGGATAGTAACAATAGAATAAGGATAATAATAATAGTTATAAGGATGAAGGCAAGAGTAATACGGATAGTAACGATAGAATAAGGATAATGATAACAGTTATAGCGATAATAATAATAGTAATATGGATAATAATAACAGTTATAGCGATAATAATAATAATAATAAGGATAATAATAATACTTATAAGGATAACGACAAGAGGAATAGGGATAATAATAATAATAATAAGTATAATATTAACAGTTATAGCGATAATAATAATAGTAATAAGGATAATAATAACAGTTACAGCGATAATAATAATAGTAATAAGGATAATAATAATAGTTATATCGATAAAGACCAGAGTAATACGGATAGTAACAATAGAATAAGTATAACAATAATAGTTATAAGGACAAAGATAAGAGGAATAGGGATAGTAATAATAGAAAATGGATAATAATAACAGTTATAGCGATAATAATAATAGTAATAAGGATAATAATAAAAGTTATAAGGATAAAGGCAAGAGTAATACGGATAGTAACAATAGAATAATGATAATAATAACAGTTATAGCGATAATAATATAAGTAATATGGATAATAATAACAGTTATAGCGAGAATAATAATAGTAATAAGGATAATAATAACAGTTATAGCGATAATACTAATAGTAATAAGGATAATAATAACAGTTATGAGGATAAAGACCAGAGTAATACGGATAGTAACAATAGAATAAGGATAATAATAATAGTTATAAGGATGAAGGCAAGAGTAATACGGATAGTAACGATAGAATAAGGATAATGATAACAGTTATAGCGATAATAATAATAGTAATAAGGACAATAATAACTGTTATAGCGATAATAATAATAATAATAAGGATAATAATAATAGTTATAAGGATAACGACAAGAGGAATAGGGATAATAATAATAATAATAAGTATAATATTAACATTTATAGCGATAATAATAATAGTTATAGCGATAATAATAATTATAATAATAATAATAAGGATAATAATAATAGTTATAAGGATAAAGACAGGAGGAATAGTGATAATAATAATAGTAATAGGAATATTAATAATAGTTATAAGGATAAAGACAAGATTAATACGGATAGTAACAATTGAATAAGGATAATAATAATAGTTATAAGGACAAAGACCGGAGTAATACGGATAGTAACAATAGAATAAGGATAATAATAATAGTTATAAGGATAAAGACAAGAGGAAGAGGGATAGTAATAATAGAATATGGATAATAATAACAGTTATAGCGATAATGATAATAGTAATAAGGATAATAATAACAGTTATAGCGATAATAATAATAATAATAAGGATAATAATAATAGTTATAAGGATAAAGACAAGAGGAATAGGGACAATAACAAGAATAATAAGAATAATAATAACAGTAATAGCGATAATCATAACAGTAATAAGGATAATATTAATAGTTATAAGGATAAAGACAAGAGGAATAGGGACAGTAATAAGAGAATAAGGACAATAATAACAGTTATAGCGACAATAATAATAATAATAAGGATAATAATAGTTATAAGGATAAAGACAAGAGGAATAGGGATAATAATAATAATAAGAAGAATAATAATAACAGTTATAGCGATAATAATATCAGTAAGAATGATAATAAGAAGAGTTATAGAGATAATAATAATGGTAAGAAGGATAATAATAAAAGTTATAAGGATAAAGGCAAGAGTAATACTGATAATAACAATAGAATAAGGATAATAATAACAGATATAGCGATAAGAATAATAATGGCATAAATATAATAATAACAGTTATAGCGATAATAATAACAGAAAGAATGTTAATAAGAATATTTATAGAGATAATAATAATGGTAATAAGGATAATAATAAAAGTTATAAGGATAAAGGCAAGAGTAATATGGATAGTAACAATAGAATAAGGATAATAATAACAGTTATAGCGATAATAATAATAGTAATAAGGATGATAATAACAGTTATAGCGATAGTAATAATAGTAATAAGGATAATAATAATAGTTATGTGGATAAAGACCAGAGTAATACGGATAGTAACAATAGAATAAGGATAATAATAATAGTAATAAGGACAATAATAACAGTTATTGCGATAATAATAATAGTTATTGGGATAATAATAATAGTTATAAGGATAAAGACATGACTAATACGGATAGTAACAATAGAATAAGTATAACAATAGTAGTTATAAGGATAAAGGCAAGAGTAGTACGGATAGTAACAATAGAATATGGATAATAATGACAGTAATGGCGACAATAATAATAATAATAAGGATAATAATGATAGTTATAAGGATAAAGGCAAGAGTAATACGGATAGTAACAATAGAATAAGGATAATAATAACAGATATAGCGATAGTAATAATTATAATAATAATAATAACGATAATAATAATAGTTATAAGGATAAAGACAGGAGGAATAGTGATAATAATATTAGTAATAGGAATATTAACAATAGTTATAAGGATAAAGACAAGATTAATACGGATAGTAACAATAGAATAAGGATAATAATAACAGTTATAAGGATAAAGACCAGAGTAATACGGATAGTAACAATAGAATGAGGATAATAATAATAGTTATAAGGATAAAGACAAGAGGAATAGGGATAGTAATAATAGAAAATGGATAATAATAACAGTTATAGCGATAATAATAATAGTAATAAGGATAATAATAAAAGTTATAAGGATAAAGGCAAGAGTAATACGGATAGTAACAATAGAATAAGGATAATAATAGCAGATATAGCGATAATAATAATTATAATAATAATAATAACAACGATAATAATAGTAGTTATAAGGATAAAGACAGGAGGAATAGTGATAATAATAATAGTAATAGGAATATTAATAATAGTTATAAGGATAAAGACAAGATTAATACGGATAGTAAGAATGGAATAAGCATAATAATAATAGTTATAAGGATAAAGACCAGAGTAATACGGATAGTAACAATAGAATAAGGATAATAATAATAGTTATAAGGATAAAGACAAGAGGAATAGGGATAGTAATAATAGAAAATGGATAATAATAACAGTTATAGCGATAATAATAATAGTAATAAGGATAATAATAAAAGTTATAAGGATAAAGGCAAGAGTAATACGGATAGTAACACTAGAATAATGATAATAATAACAGTTATAGCGATAATAATATAAGTAATATGGATAATATTAACAGTTATAGCGATAATAATAATAGCAATAAGGATAATAATAACAGTTATAGCGATAATAATAATAGTAATAAGGATAATAATAATAGTTATATCGATAAAGACCAGAGTAATACGGATAGTAACAATAGAATAAGGATAATAATAATAGTTATAAGGATAAAGGCAAGAGTAATACTCATAGTAACAATAGAATAAGGATAATAATAATAGTTATAGCGATAATAATAATTATAATAATAATAATAAGGATAATAATAATAGTTATAAGGATAAAGACAGGAGGAATAGTGATAATAATAATAGTAATAGGAATATTAATAATAGTTATAAGGATAAAGACAGGAGGAATAGTGATAATAATAATAGTAATAGGAATATTAATAATAGTTATAAGGATAAAGACAAGATTAATACGGATAGTAACAATAGAATAAGGATAATAATAACAGTTATAAGGATAAAGACCAGAGTACTACGGATAGTAGCAATAGTATGAGGATAATAATAATAGTTATAAGGATAAAGACAAGAGGAATAGGGATAGTAATAATAGAAAATGGATAATAATAACAGTTATAGCGATAATAATAATAGTAATAAGGATAATAATAAAAGTTATAAGGATAAAGGCAAGAGTAATACGGATAGTAACAATAGAATAAGGATAATAATAACAGTTAAAGCGATAATAATAATAGTTATATGGATAAAGACCAGAGTAATACGGATAGTAACAATAGAATAAGGATAATAATAACAGTTATAGCGATAAGAATAATAGTAATAAGAATAATAATAATAGTTATAAGCATAAAGACAAGAGAAATAGGGATAGTAATAATAGCATACAGATAATAATAACAGTTATAGCGATAATATTAATAATAATAATGATAATAATAATAGTTATACGGATAAAGGCAAGAGGAATAGGGACAGTAATAATAGAATAAGGACAATAATAACAGTTATAGCGATAATAATAATAATAATAAGGATAATAATAATAGTTATAAGGATAAAGACAGGAGGAATAGGGATAATAATAATAATAATAAGAATAATAATAACAGTTATAGCGATAATAATAATAGTAATAATTATAATAATAATAGTAATAATTATAATAATAATAGTTATAAGGATAAAGACAAGAGAAATAGGGATAATAATAATAGTAATAAGAATAATAATAACAGTTATAGCGATAATAATATCAGTAAGAATGATAATAAGAACATTTATAGAGATAATAATAATGATAATAAGGATAATAATAAAAGTTATAAGGATAAAGGCAAGAGTAATACGGATAGTAACAATAGAATAAGGATAATAATAACAATTATAGCGATAATAATAATTATGATAATAATAATAAGGATAATAATAATAGTTATAAGGATAAAGGCAAGGGTAATACGGATAGTAACAATAGAATAAGGATAATAATAACAGTTATAAGGATAAAGACCAGAGTAATACGGATAGTAACAATAGAATGAGGATAATAATAATAGTTATAAGGATAAAGACAAGAGGAATAGGGATAGTAATAATAGAAAATGGATAATAATAACAGTTATAGCGATAATAATAATAGTAATAAGGATAATAATAAAAGTTATAAGGATAAAGGCAAGAGTAATACGGATAATAACAATAGAATAAGGATAATAATAACATTTATAGCGATAATAATAATAGTAATAAGGATAATAATAACAGTAATAGCGATAATAATAATGGTAATAAGGATAATAATAACAGTTATAGCGATAATAATAATAATAATAATTATAAGGATAAGAATAGTTATAAGGATAAAGACAAGAGGAATAGGGATAATAATAATAATAATAAGTATAATATTAACAGTTATAGCGATAATAATAATAATAATAAGGATAATAATAACAGTTATAGCGATAATAATAATAATAATAATAATAAGGATAAGAATAGTTATAAGGATAAAGACAAGAGGAATAGGGATAATAATAATAATAATAAGAATAATAATAACAGTTATAGCGATAATAATAATAATAATAAGGATAATAATAATAGTTATAGCGATAATAATAATAACAATAATGATAAGGATAAGAATAGTTATAAGGATAAAGACAAGAGGAATAGGGATAATAATAATAATAATAAATATAATATTAACAGTTATAGCGATAATAATAATGGTAATAGGGATAATAATAACAGTTATAGCGATAATAATAATAATAATAATAAGGATAATAATAGTTATAAGGATGAAGACAAGAGGAATACGGATAATAATAATAATAAGAAGAATAATAATAACAGTTATAGCGATAATAATAATAGTAATAAGGATAATAATAACAGTTATAGCGATAATAACGATAATAATAAGGATAATAATAATAGTTATATTGATAAGGACAAGAGGAATAGGGATAATAGTAATAATAATAAGTATAACATTAACAGTTATAGCGATAATAATAATAGTAATAAGGATAATAATAACAGTTGTTGCGATAATAATAATAGTTATATGGATAAAGACCAGAGTAATACGGATAGTAACAATAGAATAAGGATAATAATAACAGTTTTAGCGATAAGAATAATAGTAATAAGAATAATAATAATAGTTATAAGCATAAAGACAAGAGAAATAGGGATAGTAATAATAGCATACAGATAATAATAACAGTTATAGCGATAATATTAATAATAATAATGATAATAATAATAGTTATAAGGATAAAGGCAAGAGGAATAGGGACAGTAATAATAGAATAAGGACAATAATAACAGTTATAGCGATAATAATAATAATAATAAGGATAATAATAATAGTTATAAGGATAAAGACAAGAGGAATAGGGATAATAATAATAATAATAAGAATAATAATAACAGTTGTAACGATAATAATAATAGTAATAATTATAATAATAATAGTTATAAGGATAAAGACAAGAGAAATAGGGATAATAATAATAGTAATAAGAATAATAATAACAGTTATAGCGATAATAATATCAGTAAGAATGATAATAAGAACATTTATAGAGATAATAATAATGATAATAAGGATAATAATAAAAGTTATAAGGATAAAGGCAAGAGTAATGCGAATAGTAACAATAGAATAAGGATAATAATAACAATTATAGCGATAATAATAATTATGATAATAATAATAAGGATAATAATAATAGTTATAAGGATAAAGGCAAGGGTAATACGGATAGTAACAATAGAATAAGGATAACAATAATAGTTATAAGGATAAAGACAAGAGTAATACGGATAGTAACAATAGAATAAGGATAATGATAACAGTTATAGCGATAATAATAACAGTAAGAATGATAATAAAAACATTTATACAGATAATAATAATGATAATTAGGATAATAATAAAAGTTATAAGGATAAAGGCAAGAGTAGTAAAGATAGTAATAATAGAAAATGGATAATAATAACAGTTATAGCGATAATAATAATAGTAATAAGGATAATAATAAAAGTTATAAGGATAAAGGCAAGAGTAATACGTATAGTAACAATAGAATAAGGATAATAATAACATTTATAGCGATAATAATAATAGTAATAAGGATAATAATAACAGTTATAGCGATAATAACGATAATAATAAGGATAATAATAATAGTTATATTGATAACGACAAGAGGAATAGGGATAATAGTAATAATAATAAGTATAATATTAACAGTTATAGCGATAATAAGAATAGTAATAAGGATAATAATAACAGTTAAAGCGATAATAATAATAGTTATATGGATAAAGACCAGAGTAATACGGATAGTAACAATAGAATAAGGATAATAATAACAGTTATAGCGATAAGAATAATAGTAATAAGAATAATAATAATAGTTATAAGCATAAAGACAAGAGAAATAGGGATAGTAATAATAGCATACAGATAATAATAACAGTTATAGCGATAATATTAATAATAATAATGATAATAATAATAGTTATACGGATAAAGGCAAGAGGAATAGGGACAGTAATAATAGAATAAGGACAATAATAACAGTTATAGCGATAATAATAATAATAATAAGGATAATAATAATAGTTATAAGGATAAAGACAAGAGGAAGAGGGATAGTAATAATAGAATATGGATAATAATAACAGTTATAGCGATAATGATAATAGTAATAAGGATAATAATAACAGTTATAGCGATAATAATAATAATAATAAGGATAATAATAATAGTTATAAGGATAAAGACAAGAGGAATAGGGACAATAACAAGAATAATAAGAATAATAATAACAGTAATAGCGATAATCATAACAGTAATAAGGATAATATTAATAGTTATAAGGATAAAGACAAGAGGAATAGGGACAGTAATAAGAGAATAAGGACAATAATAACAGTTATAGCGACAATAATAATAATAATAAGGATAATAATAGTTATAAGGATAAAGACAAGAGGAATAGGGATAATAATAATAATAAGAAGAATAATAATAACAGTTATAGCGATAATAATATCAGTAAGAATGATAATAAGAAGAGTTATAGAGATAATAATAATGGTAAGAAGGATAATAATAAAAGTTATAAGGATAAAGGCAAGAGTAATACGGATAATAACAATAGAATAAGGATAATAATAACATTTATAGCGATAATAATAATAGTAATAAGGATAATAATAACAGTAATAGCGATAATAATAATGGTAATAAGGATAATAATAACAGTTATAGCGATAATAATAATAATAATAATTATAAGGATAAGAATAGTTATAAGGATAAAGACAAGAGGAATAGGGATAATAATAATAATAATAAGTATAATATTAACAGTTATAGCGATAATAATAATAATAATAAGGATAATAATAACAGTTATAGCGATAATAATAATAATAATAATAATAAGGATAAGAATAGTTATAAGGATAAAGACAAGAGGAATAGGGATAATAATAATAATAATAAGAATAATAATAACAGTTATAGCGATAATAATAATAATAATAAGGATAATAATAATAGTTATAGCGATAATAATAATAACAATAATGATAAGGATAAGAATAGTTATAAGGATAAAGACAAGAGGAATAGGGATAATAATAATAATAATAAGAATAATAATAACAGTTATAGCGATAATAATAATAATAATAAGGATAATAATAATAGTTATAGCGATAATAATAATAACAATAATGATAAGGATAAGAATAGTTATAAGGATAAAGACAAGAGGAATAGGGATAATAATAATAATAATAAATATAATATTAACAGTTATAGCGATAATAATAATGGTAATAGGGATAATAATAACAGTTATAGCGATAATAATAATAATAATAATAAGGATAATAATAGTTATAAGGATGAAGACAAGAGGAATACGGATAATAATAATAATAAGAAGAATAATAATAACAGTTATAGCGATAATAATAATAATAATAAGGATAATAATAACAGTTATAGCGATAATAATAATAATAATAATAATAAGGATAAGAATAGTTATAAGGATAAAGACAAGAGGAATAGGGATAATAATAATAATAATAAGTATAATATTAACAGTTATAGCGATAATAATAATAATAATAAGGATAATAATAACAGTTATAGCGATAATAATAATAATAATAATAATAAGGATAAGAATAGTTATAAGGATAAAGACAAGAGGAATAGGGATAATAATAATAATAATAAGAATAATAATAACAGTTATAGCGATAATAATAATAATAATAAGGATAATAATAATAGTTATAGCGATAATAATAATAACAATAATGATAAGGATAAGAATAGTTATAAGGATAAAGACAAGAGGAATAGGGATAATAATAATAATAATAAATATAATATTAACAGTTATAGCGATAATAATAATAATAATAAGGATAATAATAACAGTTATAGCGATAATAATAATAATAATAATAATAAGGATAAGAATAGTTATAAGGATAAAGACAAGAGGAATAGGGATAATAATAATAATAATAAGAATAATAATAACAGTTATAGCGATAATAATAATAATAATAAGGATAATAATAACAGTTATAGCGATAATAATAATAATAATAATAAGGATAATAATAGTTATAAGGATGAAGACAAGAGGAATACGGATAATAATAATAATAAGAAGAATAATAATAACAGTTATAGCGATAATAATAATAGTAATAAGGATAATAATAACAGTTATAGCGATAATAACGATAATAATAAGGATAATAATAATAGTTATATTGATAACGACAAGAGGAATAGGGATAATAGTAATAATAATAAGTATAACATTAACAGTTATAGCGATAATAATAATAGTAATAAGGATAATAATAACAGTTGTTGCGATAATAATAATAGTTATATGGATAAAGACCAGAGTAATACGGATAGTAACAATAGAATAAGGATAATAATAACAGTTTTAGCGATAAGAATAATAGTAATAAGAATAATAATAATAGTTATAAGCATAAAGACAAGAGAAATAGGGATAGTAATAATAGCATACAGATAATAATAACAGTTATAGCGATAATATTAATAATAATAATGATAATAATAATAGTTATAAGGATAAAGGCAAGAGGAATAGGGACAGTAATAATAGAATAAGGACAATAATAACAGTTATAGCGATAATAATAATAATAATAAGGATAATAATAATAGTTATAAGGATAAAGACAAGAGGAATAGGGATAATAATAATAATAATAAGAATAATAATAACAGTTGTAACGATAATAATAATAGTAATAATTATAATAATAATAGTTATAAGGATAAAGACAAGAGAAATAGGGATAATAATAATAGTAATAAGAATAATAATAACAGTTATAGCGATAATAATATCAGTAAGAATGATAATAAGAACATTTATAGAGATAATAATAATGATAATAAGGATAATAATAAAAGTTATAAGGATAAAGGCAAGAGTAATGCGAATAGTAACAATAGAATAAGGATAATAATAACAATTATAGCGATAATAATAATTATGATAATAATAATAAGGATAATAATAATAGTTATAAGGATAAAGGCAAGGGTAATACGGATAGTAACAATAGAATAAGGATAACAATAATAGTTATAAGGATAAAGACAAGAGTAATACGGATAGTAACAATAGAATAAGGATAATGATAACAGTTATAGCGATAATAATAACAGTAAGAATGATAATAAAAACATTTATACAGATAATAATAATGATAATTAGGATAATAATAAAAGTTATAAGGATAAAGGCAAGAGTAGTAAAGATAGTAATAATAGAAAATGGATAATAATAACAGTTATAGCGATAATAATAATAGTAATAAGGATAATAATAAAAGTTATAAGGATAAAGGCAAGAGTAATACGGATAGTAACAATAGAATAAGGATAATAATAACATTTATAGCGATAATAATAATAGTAATAAGGATAATAATAACAGTTATAGCGATAATAACGATAATAATAAGGATAATAATAATAGTTATATTGATAACGACAAGAGGAATAGGGATAATAGTAATAATAATAAGTATAATATTAACAGTTATAGCGATAATAATAATAGTAATAAGGATAATAATAACAGTTAAAGCGATAATAATAATAGTTATATGGATAAAGACCAGAGTAATACGGATAGTAACAATAGAATAAGGATAATAATAACAGTTATAGCGATAAGAATAATAGTAATAAGAATAATAATAATAGTTATAAGCATAAAGACAAGAGAAATAGGGATAGTAATAATAGCATACAGATAATAATAACAGTTATAGCGATAATATTAATAATAATAATGATAATAATAATAGTTATACGGATAAAGGCAAGAGGAATAGGGACAGTAATAATAGAATAAGGACAATAATAACAGTTATAGCGATAATAATAATAATAATAAGGATAATAATAATAGTTATAAGGATAAAGACAAGAGGAAGAGGGATAGTAATAATAGAATATGGATAATAATAACAGTTATAGCGATAATGATAATAGTAATAAGGATAATAATAACAGTTATAGCGATAATAATAATAATAATAAGGATAATAATAATAGTTATAAGGATAAAGACAAGAGGAATAGGGACAATAACAAGAATAATAAGAATAATAATAACAGTAATAGCGATAATCATAACAGTAATAAGGATAATATTAATAGTTATAAGGATAAAGACAAGAGGAATAGGGACAGTAATAAGAGAATAAGGACAATAATAACAGTTATAGCGACAATAATAATAATAATAAGGATAATAATAGTTATAAGGATAAAGACAAGAGGAATAGGGATAATAATAATAATAAGAAGAATAATAATAACAGTTATAGCGATAATAATATCAGTAAGAATGATAATAAGAAGAGTTATAGAGATAATAATAATGGTAAGAAGGATAATAATAAAAGTTATAAGGATAAAGGCAAGAGTAATACTGATAATAACAATAGAATAAGGATAATAATAACAGATATAGCGATAAGAATAATAATGGCATAAATATAATAATAACAGTTATAGCGATAATAATAACAGAAAGAATGTTAATAAGAATATTTATAGAGATAATAATAATGGTAATAAGGATAATAATAAAAGTTATAAGGATAAAGGCAAGAGTAATATGGATAGTAACAATAGAATAAGGATAATAATAACAGTTATAGCGATAATAATAATAGTAATAAGGATGATAATAACAGTTATAGCGATAGTAATAATAGTAATAAGGATAATAATAATAGTTATGTGGATAAAGACCAGAGTAATACGGATAGTAACAATAGAATAAGGATAATAATAATAGTAATAAGGACAATAATAACAGTTATTGCGATAATAATAATAGTTATTGGGATAATAATAATAGTTATAAGGATAAAGACATGACTAATACGGATAGTAACAATAGAATAAGTATAACAATAATAGTTATAAGGATAAAGGCAAGAGTAGTACGGATAGTAACAATAGAATATGGATAATAATGACAGTAATGGCGACAATAATAATAATAATAAGGATAATAATGATAGTTATAAGGACAAAGGCAAGAGTAATACGGATAGTAACAATAGAATAAGGATAATAATAACAGATATAGCGATAGTAATAATTATAATAATAATAATAACGATAATAATAATAGTTATAAGGATAAAGACAGGAGGAATAGTGATAATAATATTAGTAATAGGAATATTAACAATAGTTATAAGGATAAAGACAAGATTAATACGGATAGTAACAATAGAATAAGGATAATAATAACAGTTATAAGGATAAAGACCAGAGTAATACGGATAGTAACAATAGAATGAGGATAATAATAATAGTTATAAGGATAAAGACAAGAGGAATAGGGATAGTAATAATAGAAAATGGATAATAATAACAGTTATAGCGATAATAATAATAGTAATAAGGATAATAATAAAAGTTATAAGGATAAAGGCAAGAGTAATACGGATAGTAACAATAGAATAAGGATAATAATAACAGTTAAAGCGATAATAATAATAGTTATATGGATAAAGACCAGAGTAATACGGATAGTAACAATAGAATAAGGATAATAATAACAGTTATAGCGATAAGAATAATAGTAATAAGAATAATAATAATAGTTATAAGCATAAAGACAAGAGAAATAGGGATAGTAATAATAGCATACAGATAATAATAACAGTTATAGCGATAATATTAATAATAATAATGATAATAATAATAGTTATACGGATAAAGGCAAGAGGAATAGGGACAGTAATAATAGAATAAGGACAATAATAACAGTTATAGCGATAATAATAATAATAATAAGGATAATAATAATAGTTATAAGGATAAAGACAGGAGGAATAGGGATAATAATAATAATAATAAGAATAATAATAACAGTTATAGCGATAATAATAATAGTAATAATTATAATAATAATAGTAATAATTATAATAATAATAGTTATAAGGATAAAGACAAGAGAAATAGGGATAATAATAATAGTAATAAGAATAATAATAACAGTTATAGCGATAATAATATCAGTAAGAATGATAATAAGAACATTTATAGAGATAATAATAATGATAATAAGGATAATAATAAAAGTTATAAGGATAAAGGCAAGAGTAATACGGATAGTAACAATAGAATAAGGATAATAATAACAATTATAGCGATAATAATAATTATGATAATAATAATAAGGATAATAATAATAGTTATAAGGATAAAGGCAAGGGTAATACGGATAGTAACAATAGAATAAGGATAATAATAACAGTTATAAGGATAAAGACCAGAGTAATACGGATAGTAACAATAGAATGAGGATAATAATAATAGTTATAAGGATAAAGACAAGAGGAATAGGGATAGTAATAATAGAAAATGGATAATAATAACAGTTATAGCGATAATAATAATAGTAATAAGGATAATAATAAAAGTTATAAGGATAAAGGCAAGAGTAATACGGATAATAACAATAGAATAAGGATAATAATAACATTTATAGCGATAATAATAATAGTAATAAGGATAATAATAACAGTAATAGCGATAATAATAATGGTAATAAGGATAATAATAACAGTTATAGCGATAATAATAATAATAATAATTATAAGGATAAGAATAGTTATAAGGATAAAGACAAGAGGAATAGGGATAATAATAATAATAATAAGTATAATATTAACAGTTATAGCGATAATAATAATAATAATAAGGATAATAATAACAGTTATAGCGATAATAATAATAATAATAATAATAAGGATAAGAATAGTTATAAGGATAAAGACAAGAGGAATAGGGATAATAATAATAATAATAAGAATAATAATAACAGTTATAGCGATAATAATAATAATAATAAGGATAATAATAATAGTTATAGCGATAATAATAATAACAATAATGATAAGGATAAGAATAGTTATAAGGATAAAGACAAGAGGAATAGGGATAATAATAATAATAATAAATATAATATTAACAGTTATAGCGATAATAATAATGGTAATAGGGATAATAATAACAGTTATAGCGATAATAATAATAATAATAATAAGGATAATAATAGTTATAAGGATGAAGACAAGAGGAATACGGATAATAATAATAATAAGAAGAATAATAATAACAGTTATAGCGATAATAATAATAGTAATAAGGATAATAATAACAGTTATAGCGATAATAACGATAATAATAAGGATAATAATAATAGTTATATTGATAACGACAAGAGGAATAGGGATAATAGTAATAATAATAAGTATAACATTAACAGTTATAGCGATAATAATAATAGTAATAAGGATAATAATAACAGTTGTTGCGATAATAATAATAGTTATATGGATAAAGACCAGAGTAATACGGATAGTAACAATAGAATAAGGATAATAATAACAGTTATAGCGATAAGAATAATAGTAATAAGAATAATAATAATAGTTATAAGCATAAAGACAAGAGAAATAGGGATAGTAATAATAGCATACAGATAATAATAACAGTTATAGCGATAATATTAATAATAATAATGATAATAATAATAGTTATAAGGATAAAGGCAAGAGGAATAGGGACAGTAATAATAGAATAAGGACAAAAATAACAGTAATAGCGATAATAATAATAATAATAAGGATAATAATAATAGTTATAAGGATAAAGACAAGAGGAATAGGGATAATAATAATAATAATAAGAATAATAATAACAGTTGTAACGATAATAATAATAGTAATAATTATAATAATAATAGTTATAAGGATAAAGACAAGAGAAATAGGGATAATAATAATAGTAATAAGAATAATAATAACAGTTATAGCGATAATAATATCAGTAAGAATGATAATAAGAACATTTATAGAGATAATAATAATGATAATAAGGATAATAATAAAAGTTATAAGGATAAAGGCAAGAGTAATACGGATAGTAACAATAGAATAATGATAATAATAACAGTTATAGCGATAATAATATAAGTAATATGGATAATAATAACAGTTATAGCGATAATAATAATAATAATAAGGATAATAATAATAGTTATAGGGATAAAGACAAGAGGAATAGGGACAGTAATAATAGAATAAGGACAATAATAACAGTTATAGCGACAATAATAATAATAATAAGGATAATAATAATAGTTATAAGGATAAAGACAAGAGTAATAGTGATAATAACAATAGAATAAGTATAATAATAACAGTTATAGCGATAATAATAATAGTAATAAGGATGATAAGAACAGTTATAGCGATAATAATAATAGTAATAACGATAATAATAATATTTATGAGGATAAAGACCAGAGTAATACGGATAGTAACAATAGAATAAGGATAATAATAATAGTTATAAGGATGAAGGCAAGAGTAATACGGATAGTAACGATAGAATAAGGATAATGATAACAGTTATAGCGATAATAATAATAATAATAATAAGGATAATAATAGTTATAAGGATAAAGACAAGAGGAATAGGGATAATAATAATAATAATAAGAATAATAATAACAGTTGTAGCGATAATAATAATAGTTATATGGATAAAGACCAGAGTAATACGGATAGTAACAATAGAATAAGGATATTAATAATAGTTATAAGGATGAAGGCAAGAGTAATACGGATAGTAACAATAGAATAAGGATAATAATAATAGTTATAAGGATAAAGACCAGAGTAATACGGATAGTAACAATAGAATAAGGATAATAATAACAGTTATAGCGATAATAATAATAGTAATAAGGATGATAATAACAGTTATAGCGATAATAATAATAGTAATAAGTATAATAATAATAGTTATGAGGATAAAGACCAGAGTAATACGGATAGTAACAATAGAATAAGGATAACAATAATAGTTATAAGGATAAGGACAAGAGTAATACGGATAGTAACAATAGAATAAGGATAATGATAACAGTTATAGCGATAATAATAACAGTAAGAATGATAATAAAAACATTTATACAGATAATAATAATGATAATTAGGATAATAATAAAATTTATAAGGATAAAGGCAAGAGTAGTAAAGATAGTAATAATAGAAAATGGATAATAATAACAGTTATAGCGATAATAATAATAGTAATAAGGATAATAATAAAAGTTATAAGGATAAAGGCAAGAGTAATACGGATAGTAACAATAGAATAATGATAATAATAACAGTTATAGCGATAATAATATAAGTAATATGGATAATAATAACAGTTATAGCGATAATAATAATAATAATAAGGATAATAATAATAGTTACAAGGATAAAGACAAGAGGAATAGGGACAGTAATAATAGAATAAGGACAATAATAACAGTTATAGCGACAATAATAATAATAATAAGGATAATAATAATAGTTATAAGGATAAAGACAAGAGGAATAGGGATAATAATAATAATAAGAAGAATAATAATAACAGTTATAGCGATTATAATATCAGTAAGAATGATAATAAGAAGAGTTATAGAGATAATAATAATGGTAAGAAGGATAATAATAAAAGTTATAAGGATAAAGGCAAGAGTAATAGTGATAATAACAATAGAATAAGTATAATAATAACAGTTATAGCGATAATAATAATAGTAATAAGGATGATAAAAACAGTTATAGCGATAATAATAATAGTAATAACGATAATAATAATATTTATGAGGATAAAGACCAGAGTAATACGGATAGTAACAATAGAATAAGGATAATAATAATAGTTATAAGGATGAAGGCAAGAGTAATACGGATAGTAACGATAGAATAAGGATAATGATAACAGTTATAGCGATAATAATAATAATAATAATAAGGATAATAATAGTTATAAGGATAAAGACAAGAGGAATAGGGATAATAATAATAATAATAAGAATAATAATAACAGTTGTAGCGATAATAATAATAGTTATATGGATAAAGACCAGAGTAATACGGATAGTAACAATAGAATAAGGATATTAATAATAGTTATAAGGATGAAGGCAAGAGTAATACGGATAGTAACAATAGAATAAGGATAATAATAATAGTTATAAGGATAAAGACCAGAGTAATACGGATAGTAACAATAGAATAAGGATAATAATAACAGTTATAGCGATAATAATAATAGTAATAAGGATGATAATAACAGTTATAGCGATAATAATAATAGTAATAAGGATAATAATAATAGTTATGAGGATAAAGACCAGAGTAATACGGATAGTAACAATAGAATAAGGATAACAATAATAGTTTTAAGGATAAAGACAAGAGTAATACGGATAGTAACAATAGAATAAGGATAATGATAACAGTTATAGCGATAATAATAACAGTAAGAATGATAATAAAAACATTTATACAGATAATAATAATGATAATTAGGATAATAATAAAAGTTATAAGGATAAAGGCAAGAGTAGTAAAGATAGTAATAATAGAAAATGGATAATAATAACAGTTATAGCGATAATAATAATAGTAATAAGGATAATAATAAAAGTTATAAGGATAAAGGCAAGAGTAATACGGATAGTAACAATAGAATAATGATAATAATAACAGTTATAGCGATAATAATATAAGTAATATGGATAATAATAACAGTTATAGCGATAATAATAATAATAATAAGGATAATAATAATAGTTATAAGGATAAAGACAAGAGGAATAGGGACAGTAATAATAGAATAAGGACAATAATAACAGTTATAGCGACAATAATAATAATAATAAGGATAATAATAATAGTTATAAGGATAAAGACAAGAGGAATAGGGATAATAATAATAATAAGAAGAATAATAATAACAGTTATAGCGATTATAATATCAGTAAGAATGATAATAAGAAGAGTTATAGAGATAATAATAATGGTAAGAAGGATAATAATAAAAGTTATAAGGATAAAGGCAAGAGTAATACGGATAGTAACAATAGAATAAGGATAATGATAACAGTTATAGCGATAATAATAATAATAATAATAAGGATAATAATAGTTATAAGGATAAAGACAAGAGGAATAGGGATAATAATAATAATAATAATAATAATAATAACAGTTGTAGCGATAATAATAATAGTTATATGGATAAAGACCAGAGTAATACGGATAGTAACAATAGAATAAGGATATTAATAATAGTTATAAGGATGAAGGCAAGAGTAATACGGATAGTAACAATAGAATAAGGATAATAATAATAGTTATAAGGATAAAGACCAGAGTAATACGGATAGTAACAATAGAATAAGGATAACAATAATAGTTTTAAGGATAAAGACAAGAGTAATACGGATAGTAACAATAGAATAAGGATAATAATAACATTTATAGCGATAATAATAATAGTAATAAGGATAATAATAACAGTTATAGCGATAATAACGATAATAATAAGGATAATAATAATAGTTATATTGATAACGACAAGAGGAATAGGGATAATAGTAATAATAATAAGTATAATATTAACAGTTATAGCGATAATAATAATAGTAATAAGGATAATAATAACAGTTAAAGCGATAATAATAATAGTTATATGGATAAAGACCAGAGTAATACGGATAGTAACAATAGAATAAGGATAATAATAACAGTTATAGCGATAAGAATAATAGTAATAAGAATAATAATAATAGTTATAAGCATAAAGACAAGAGAAATAGGGATAGTAATAATAGCATACAGATAATAATAACAGTTATAGCGATAATATTAATAATAATAATGATAATAATAATAGTTATACGGATAAAGGCAAGAGGAATAGGGACAGTAATAATAGAATAAGGACAATAATAACAGTTATAGCGATAATAATAATAATAATAAGGATAATAATAATAGTTATAAGGATAAAGACAGGAGGAATAGGGATAATAATAATAATAATAAGAATAATAATAACAGTTATAGCGATAATAATAATAGTAATAATTATAATAATAATAGTAATAATTATAATAATAATAGTTATAAGGATAAAGACAAGAGAAATAGGGATAATAATAATAGTAATAAGAATAATAATAACAGTTATAGCGATAATAATATCAGTAAGAATGATAATAAGAACATTTATAGAGATAATAATAATGATAATAAGGATAATAATAAAAGTTATAAGGATAAAGGCAAGAGTAATACGGATAGTAACAATAGAATAAGGATAATAATAACAATTATAGCGATAATAATAATTATGATAATAATAATAAGGATAATAATAATAGTTATAAGGATAAAGGCAAGGGTAATACGGATAGTAACAATAGAATAAGGATAATAATAACAGTTATAAGGATAAAGACCAGAGTAATACGGATAGTAACAATAGAATGAGGATAATAATAATAGTTATAAGGATAAAGACAAGAGGAATAGGGATAGTAATAATAGAAAATGGATAATAATAACAGTTATAGCGATAATAATAATAGTAATAAGGATAATAATAAAAGTTATAAGGATAAAGGCAAGAGTAATACGGATAATAACAATAGAATAAGGATAATAATAACATTTATAGCGATAATAATAATAGTAATAAGGATAATAATAACAGTAATAGCGATAATAATAATGGTAATAAGGATAATAATAACAGTTATAGCGATAATAATAATAATAATAATTATAAGGATAAGAATAGTTATAAGGATAAAGACAAGAGGAATAGGGATAATAATAATAATAATAAGTATAATATTAACAGTTATAGCGATAATAATAATAATAATAAGGATAATAATAACAGTTATAGCGATAATAATAATAATAATAATAATAAGGATAAGAATAGTTATAAGGATAAAGACAAGAGGAATAGGGATAATAATAATAATAATAAGAATAATAATAACAGTTATAGCGATAATAATAATAATAATAAGGATAATAATAATAGTTATAGCGATAATAATAATAACAATAATGATAAGGATAAGAATAGTTATAAGGATAAAGACAAGAGGAATAGGGATAATAATAATAATAATAAATATAATATTAACAGTTATAGCGATAATAATAATGGTAATAGGGATAATAATAACAGTTATAGCGATAATAATAATAATAATAATAAGGATAATAATAGTTATAAGGATGAAGACAAGAGGAATACGGATAATAATAATAATAAGAAGAATAATAATAACAGTTATAGCGATAATAATAATAGTAATAAGGATAATAATAACAGTTATAGCGATAATAACGATAATAATAAGGATAATAATAATAGTTATATTGATAACGACAAGAGGAATAGGGATAATAGTAATAATAATAAGTATAACATTAACAGTTATAGCGATAATAATAATAGTAATAAGGATAATAATAACAGTTGTTGCGATAATAATAATAGTTATATGGATAAAGACCAGAGTAATACGGATAGTAACAATAGAATAAGGATAATAATAACAGTTATAGCGATAAGAATAATAGTAATAAGAATAATAATAATAGTTATAAGCATAAAGACAAGAGAAATAGGGATAGTAATAATAGCATACAGATAATAATAACAGTTATAGCGATAATATTAATAATAATAATGATAATAATAATAGTTATAAGGATAAAGGCAAGAGGAATAGGGACAGTAATAATAGAATAAGGACAAAAATAACAGTAATAGCGATAATAATAATAATAATAAGGATAATAATAATAGTTATAAGGATAAAGACAAGAGGAATAGGGATAATAATAATAATAATAAGAATAATAATAACAGTTGTAACGATAATAATAATAGTAATAATTATAATAATAATAGTTATAAGGATAAAGACAAGAGAAATAGGGATAATAATAATAGTAATAAGAATAATAATAACAGTTATAGCGATAATAATATCAGTAAGAATGATAATAAGAACATTTATAGAGATAATAATAATGATAATAAGGATAATAATAAAAGTTATAAGGATAAAGGCAAGAGTAATACGGATAGTAACAATAGAATAATGATAATAATAACAGTTATAGCGATAATAATATAAGTAATATGGATAATAATAACAGTTATAGCGATAATAATAATAATAATAAGGATAATAATAATAGTTATAGGGATAAAGACAAGAGGAATAGGGACAGTAATAATAGAATAAGGACAATAATAACAGTTATAGCGACAATAATAATAATAATAAGGATAATAATAATAGTTATAAGGATAAAGACAAGAGTAATAGTGATAATAACAATAGAATAAGTATAATAATAACAGTTATAGCGATAATAATAATAGTAATAAGGATGATAAGAACAGTTATAGCGATAATAATAATAGTAATAACGATAATAATAATATTTATGAGGATAAAGACCAGAGTAATACGGATAGTAACAATAGAATAAGGATAATAATAATAGTTATAAGGATGAAGGCAAGAGTAATACGGATAGTAACGATAGAATAAGGATAATGATAACAGTTATAGCGATAATAATAATAATAATAATAAGGATAATAATAGTTATAAGGATAAAGACAAGAGGAATAGGGATAATAATAATAATAATAAGAATAATAATAACAGTTGTAGCGATAATAATAATAGTTATATGGATAAAGACCAGAGTAATACGGATAGTAACAATAGAATAAGGATATTAATAATAGTTATAAGGATGAAGGCAAGAGTAATACGGATAGTAACAATAGAATAAGGATAATAATAATAGTTATAAGGATAAAGACCAGAGTAATACGGATAGTAACAATAGAATAAGGATAATAATAACAGTTATAGCGATAATAATAATAGTAATAAGGATGATAATAACAGTTATAGCGATAATAATAATAGTAATAAGTATAATAATAATAGTTATGAGGATAAAGACCAGAGTAATACGGATAGTAACAATAGAATAAGGATAACAATAATAGTTATAAGGATAAGGACAAGAGTAATACGGATAGTAACAATAGAATAAGGATAATGATAACAGTTATAGCGATAATAATAACAGTAAGAATGATAATAAAAACATTTATACAGATAATAATAATGATAATTAGGATAATAATAAAAGTTATAAGGATAAAGGCAAGAGTAGTAAAGATAGTAATAATAGAAAATGGATAATAATAACAGTTATAGCGATAATAATAATAGTAATAAGGATAATAATAAAAGTTATAAGGATAAAGGCAAGAGTAATACGGATAGTAACAATAGAATAATGATAATAATAACAGTTATAGCGATAATAATATAAGTAATATGGATAATAATAACAGTTATAGCGATAATAATAATAATAATAAGGATAATAATAATAGTTACAAGGATAAAGACAAGAGGAATAGGGACAGTAATAATAGAATAAGGACAATAATAACAGTTATAGCGACAATAATAATAATAATAAGGATAATAATAATAGTTATAAGGATAAAGACAAGAGGAATAGGGATAATAATAATAATAAGAAGAATAATAATAACAGTTATAGCGATTATAATATCAGTAAGAATGATAATAAGAAGAGTTATAGAGATAATAATAATGGTAAGAAGGATAATAATAAAAGTTATAAGGATAAAGGCAAGAGTAATAGTGATAATAACAATAGAATAAGTATAATAATAACAGTTATAGCGATAATAATAATAGTAATAAGGATGATAAAAACAGTTATAGCGATAATAATAATAGTAATAACGATAATAATAATATTTATGAGGATAAAGACCAGAGTAATACGGATAGTAACAATAGAATAAGGATAATAATAATAGTTATAAGGATGAAGGCAAGAGTAATACGGATAGTAACGATAGAATAAGGATAATGATAACAGTTATAGCGATAATAATAATAATAATAATAAGGATAATAATAGTTATAAGGATAAAGACAAGAGGAATAGGGATAATAATAATAATAATAAGAATAATAATAACAGTTGTAGCGATAATAATAATAGTTATATGGATAAAGACCAGAGTAATACGGATAGTAACAATAGAATAAGGATATTAATAATAGTTATAAGGATGAAGGCAAGAGTAATACGGATAGTAACAATAGAATAAGGATAATAATAATAGTTATAAGGATAAAGACCAGAGTAATACGGATAGTAACAATAGAATAAGGATAATAATAACAGTTATAGCGATAATAATAATAGTAATAAGGATGATAATAACAGTTATAGCGATAATAATAATAGTAATAAGGATAATAATAATAGTTATGAGGATAAAGACCAGAGTAATACGGATAGTAACAATAGAATAAGGATAACAATAATAGTTTTAAGGATAAAGACAAGAGTAATACGGATAGTAACAATAGAATAAGGATAATGATAACAGTTATAGCGATAATAATAACAGTAAGAATGATAATAAAAACATTTATACAGATAATAATAATGATAATTAGGATAATAATAAAAGTTATAAGGATAAAGGCAAGAGTAGTAAAGATAGTAATAATAGAAAATGGATAATAATAACAGTTATAGCGATAATAATAATAGTAATAAGGATAATAATAAAAGTTATAAGGATAAAGGCAAGAGTAATACGGATAGTAACAATAGAATAATGATAATAATAACAGTTATAGCGATAATAATATAAGTAATATGGATAATAATAACAGTTATAGCGATAATAATAATAATAATAAGGATAATAATAATAGTTATAAGGATAAAGACAAGAGGAATAGGGACAGTAATAATAGAATCAGGACAATAATAACAGTTATAGCGACAATAATAATAATAATAAGGATAATAATAATAGTTATAAGGATAAAGACAAGAGGAATAGGGATAATAATAATAATAAGAAGAATAATAATAACAGTTATAGCGATTATAATATCAGTAAGAATGATAATAAGAGGAGTTATAGAGATAATAATAATGGTAAGAAGGATAATAATAAAAGTTATAAGGATAAAGGCAAGAGTAATACGGATAGTAACAATAGAATAAGGATAATGATAACAGTTATAGCGATAATAATAATAATAATAATAATAATAATAACAGTTGTAGCGATAATAATAATAGTTATATGGATAAAGACCAGAGTAATACGGATAGTAACAATAGAATAAGGATATTAATAATAGTTATAAGGATGAAGGCAAGAGTAATACGGATAGTAACAATAGAATAAGGATAATAATAATAGTTATAAGGATAAAGACCAGAGTAATACGGATAGTAACAATAGAATAAGGATAATAATAACAGTTATAGCGATAATAATAATAGTAATAAGGATGATAATAACAGTTATAGCGATAATAATAATAGTAATAAGGATAATAATAATAGTTATGAGGATAAAGACCAGAGTAATACGGATAGTAACAATAGAATAAGGATAACAATAATAGTTATAAGGATAAAGACAAGAGTAATACGGATAGTAACAATAGAATAAGGATAATGATAACAGTTATAGCGACAATAATAACAGTAAGAATGATAATAAAAACATTTATACAGATAATAATAATGATAATTAGGATAATAATAAAAGTTATAAGGATAAAGGCAAGAGTAGTAAAGATAGTAATAATAGAAAATGGATAATAATAACAGTTATAGCGATAATAATATAAGTAATATGGATAATAATAACAGTTATAGCGATAATAATAATAGTAATAAGGATAATAATAACAGTTATAGCGATAATACTAATAGTAATAAGGATAATAATAATAGTTATGAGGATAAAGACCAGAGTAATACGGATAGTAACAATAGAATAAGGATAATAATAATAGTTATAAGGATAACGACAAGAGGAATAGGGATAATAGTAATAATAATAAGTATAATATTAACAGTTATAGCGATAATAATAATAGTAATAAGGATAATAATAACAGTTATAGCGATAATAATAATAGTTATATGGATAAAGACCAGAGTAATACGGATAGTAACAATAGAATAAGGATATTAATAATAGTTATAAGGATGAAGGCAAGAGTAATACGGATAGTAACAATAGAATAAGGATAATAATAATAGTTATAAGGATAAAGACCAGAGTAATACGGATAGTAACAATAGAATAAGGATAATAATAACAGTTATAGCGATAATAATAATAGTAATAAGGATGATAATAACAGTTATAGCGATAATAATAATAGTAATAAGGATAATAATAATAGTTATGAGGATAAAGACCAGAGTAATACGGATAGTAACAATAGAATAAGGATAACAATAATAGTTATAAGGATAAAGACAAGAGTAATACGGATAGTAACAATAGAATAAGGATAATGATAACAGTTATAGCGATAATAATAACAGTAAGAATGATAATAAAAACATTTATACAGATAATAATAATGATAATTAGGATAATAATAAAAGTTATAAGGATAAAGGCAAGAGTAGTAAAGATAGTAATAATAGAAAATGGATAATAATAACAGTTATAGCGATAATAATAATAGTAATAAGGATAATAATAAAAGTTATAAGGATAAAGGCAAGAGTAATACGGATAGTAACAATAGAATAATGATAATAATAACAGTTATAGCGATAATAATATAAGTAATATGGATAATAATAACAGTTATAGCGATAATAATAATAGTAATAAGGATAATAATAACAGTTATAGCGATAATACTAATAGTAATAAGGATAATAATAATAGTTATGAGGATAAACACCAGAGTAATACGGATAGTAACAATAGAATAAGGATAATAATAATAGTTATAAGGATAACGACAAGAGGAATAGGGATAATAGTAATAATAATAAGTATAATATTAACAGTTATAGCGATAATAATAATAGTAATAAGGATAATAATAACAGTTATAGCGATAATAATAATAGTTATATGGATAAAGACCAGAGTAATACGGATAGTAACAATAGAATAAGGATAATAATAATAGTTATAAGGATAAAGGCAAGAGTAATACTGATAGTAACAATAGAATAAGGATAATGATAACAGTAATAGCGATAATAATAATAGTAATAAGGACAATAATAACAGTTATAGCGCTAATAATAATAATAATAAGGATAAAAATAATAGTTTTAAGGATAAGGACAACAGTAGTACGGATTGTAACAATAGAATATGGATAATAATGACAGTAATAGCGATAATAATAATAATAATAATAAGGATAATAATAATAGTTATAAGGATAAAGGCAAGAGTAATGCTGATAGTAACAATAGAATAAGGATAATAATAATAGTTATAAGGATAAAGACAGGAGGAATAGTGATAATAATAATAGTAATAGGAATATTAATAATAGTTATAAGGATAAAAACAAGATTAATACGGATAGTAACAATTGAATAAGGATAATAATAATAGTTATAAGGATAAAGACAAGAGGAATAGGGCAATAACAAGAATAATAAGAATAATAATAACAGTTATAGCGATAATAATAATAGTAATAAGGATAATAATAATAGTTATAAGGATAAAGACAAGAGGAATAGGGACAGTAATAATAGAATAAGGACAATAATAACAGTTATAGCGACAATAATAATAATAATAAGGATAATAATAATAGTTATAAGGATAAAGACAAGAGGAATAGGGATAATAATAATAATAAGAAGAATAATAATAACAGTTATAGCGATTATAATATCAGTAAGAATAATAATAAGAAGAGTTATAGAGATAATAATAATGGTAAGAAGGATAATAATAAAAGTTATAAGGATAAAGGCAAGAGTAATACTGATAATAACAATAGAATAAGGATAATAATAACAGATATAGCGATAAGAATAATAATGGCATAAATTTAATAATAACAGTTATAGCGATAATAATAACAGAAAGAATGATAATAAGAACATTTATAGAGATAATAATAATGGTAATAAGTATAACAATAATAGTTATAAGGATAAAGGCAAGAGTAGTACGGATAGTAACAATAGAATATGGATAATAATGACAGTAATAGCGATAATAATAATAATAATAAGGATAATAATGATAGTTATAAGGATAAAGGCAAGAGTAATACGGATAGTAACAATAGAATAAGGATAATAATAACAGATATAGCGATAATAATAATTATAATAATAATAATAACGTTAATAATAATAGTTATAAGGATAAAGACAGGAGGAATAGTGATAATAATAATAGTAATAGGAATATTAATAATAGTTATAAGGATAAAGACAAGATTAATACGGATAGTAACAATAGAGTAAGGATAATAATAATAGTTATAAGGATAAAGACCAGAGTAATACGGATAGTAACAATAGAATGAGGATAATAATAATAGTTATAAGGATAAAGACAAGAGGAATAGGGATAATAATAATAATAATAAGTATAATATTAACAGTTATAGCGATAATAATAATAGTAATAAGGATAATAATAACAGTTATAGCGATAATACTAATAGTAATAAGGATAATAATAATAGTTATGAGGATAAAGACCAGAGTAATACGGATAGTAACAATAGAATAAGGATAATAATAATAGTTATATGGATAACGACAAGAGGAATAGGGATAATAGTAATAATAATAAGTATAATATTAACAGTTATAGCGATAATAATAATAGTAATAAGGATAATAATAACAGTTATAGCGATAATAATAATAGTTATATGGATAAAGACCAGAGTAATACGGATAGTAACAATAGAATAAGGATAATAATAATAGTTATAAGGATAAAGGCAAGAGTAATACTGATAGTGACAATAGAATAAGGATAATGATAACAGTAATAGCGATAATAATAATAGTTATAAGGACAATAATAACAGTTATAGCGCTAATAATAATAATAATAAGGATAAAAATAATAGTTTTAAGGATAAAGACAACAGTAGTACGGATTGTAACAATAGAATATGGATAATAATGACAGTAATAGCGATAATAATAATAATAATAATAATAATAATAAGGATAATAATAATAGTTATAAGGATAATGGCAAGAGTAATACGGATAGTAACAATAGAATAAGGATAATAATAATAGTTATAAGGATAAAGACCAGAGTAATACGGATAGTAACAATAGAATAAGGATAATAATAACAGTTATAGCGATAATAATAATAGTAATAAGGATGATAATAACAGTTATAGCGATAATAATAATAGTAATAAGGATAATAATAATAGTTATGAGGATAAAGACCAGAGTAATACGGATAGTAACAATAGAATAATGATAATAATAACAGTTATAGCGATAATAATATAAGTAATATGGATAATAATAACAGTTATAGCGATAATAATAATAGTAATAAGGATAATAATAACAGTTATAGCGATAATACTAATAGTAATAAGGATAATAATAATAGTTATGAGGATAAAGACCAGAGTAATACGGATAGTAACAATAGAATAAGGATAATAATAATAGTTATAAGGATAACGACAAGAGGAATAGGGATAATAGTAATAATAATAAGTATAATATTAACAGTTATAGCGATAATAATAATAGTAATAAGGATAATAATAACAGTTATAGCGATAATAATAATAGTTATATGGATAAAGACCAGAGTAATACGGATAGTAACAATAGAATAAGGATAATAATAATAGTTATAAGGATAAAGGCAAGAGTAATACTGATAGTAACAATAGAATAAGGATAATGATAACAGTAATAGCGATAATAATAATAGTAATAAGGACAATAATAACAGTTATAGCGCTAATAATAATAATAATAAGGATAAAAATAATAGTTTTAAGGATAAGGACAACAGTAGTACGGATTGTAACAATAGAATATGGATAATAATGACAGTAATAGCGATAATAATAATAATAATAATAAGGATAATAATAATAGTTATAAGGATAAAGACAAGAGGAATAGGGACAATAACAAGAATAATAAGAATAATAATAACAGTTATACCGATAATAATAATAGTAATAAGGATAATAATAATAGTTATAAGGATAAAGACAAGAGGAATAGGGACAGTAATAATAGAATAAGGACAATAATAACAGTTATAGCGACAATAATAATAATAATAAGGATAATAATAATAGTTATAAGGATAAAGACAAGAGGAATAGGGATAATAATAATAATAAGAAGAATAATAATGACAGTTATAGCGATTATAATATCAGTAAGAATGATAATAAGAAGAGTTATAGAGATAATAATAATGGTAAGAAGGATAATAATAAAAGTTATAAGCATAAAGGCAAGAGTAATACTGATAATAACAATAGAATAAGGATAATAATAACAGATATAGCGATAAGAATAATAATGGCATAAATTTAATAATAACAGTTATAGCGATAATAATAACAGAAAGAATGATAATAAGAACATTTATAGAGATAATAATAATGGTAATAAGTATAACAATAATAGTTATAAGGATAAAGGCAAGAGTAGTACGGATAGTAACAATAGAATATGGATAATAATGACAGTAATAGCGATAATAATAATAATAATAAGGATAATAATGATAGTTATAAGGATAAAGGCAAGAGTAATACGGATAGTAACAATAGAATAAGGATAATAATAACAGATATAGCGATAATAATAATTATAATAATAATAATAACGATAATAATAATAGTTATAAGGATAAAGACAGGAGGAATAGTGATAATAATAATAGTAATAGGAATATTAATAATAGTTATAAGGATAAAGACAAGATTAATACGGATAGTAACAATAGAGTGAGGATAATAATAATAGTTATAAGGATAAAGACCAGAGTAATACGGATAGTAACAATAGAATAAGGATAATAATAATAGTTATAAGGATAAAGACAAGAGGAATAGGGATAGTAATAATCGAAAATGGATAATAATAACAGTTATAGCGATAATAATAATAGTAATAAGGATAATAATAAAAGTTATAAGGATAAAGGCAAGAGTAATACGGATAGTAACAATAGAATAATGATAATAATAACAGTTATAGCGATAATAATATAAGTAATATGGATAATAATAACAGTTATAGCAATAACAATAATAGTAATAAGGATAATAATAACAGTTATAGCGATAATACTAATAGTAATAAGGATAATAATAATAGTTATGAGGATAAAGACCAGAGTAATACGGATAGTAACAATAGAATAAGGATAATAATAATAGTTATAAGGATGAAGGCAAGAGTAATACGGATACTAACGATAGAATAAGGATAATGATAACAGTTATAGCGATAATAATAATAGTAATAAGGACAATAATAACTGTTATAGCGATAATAATAATAATAATAAGGATAATAATAATAGTTATAAGGATAACGACAAGAGGAATAGGGATAATAATAATAATAATAAGTATAATATTAACAGTTATAGCGATAATAATAATAGTAATAAGGATAATAATAACAGTTATAGCGATAATAATAATAGTAATAAGGATAATAATAATAGTTATATCGATAAAGACCAGAGTAATACGGATAGTAACAATAGAATAAGGATAATAATAATAGTTATAAGGATAAAGACAAGAGGAATAGGGATAGTAATAATAGAATATGGATAATAATAACAGTTATAGCGATAATAATAATAGTAATAAGGATAATAATAACAGTTATAGCGATAATAATAATAATAATAAGGATAATAATAATAGTTATAAGGATAAAGACAAGAGGAATAGGGACAATAACAAGAATAATAGGAATAATAATAACAGTTATAGCGATAATAATAATAGTAATAAGGATAATAATAATAGTTATAAGGATAAAGACAAGAGGAATAGGGACAGTAATAATAGAATAAGGACCATAATAACAGTTATAGCGACAATAATAATAATAATAAGGATAATAATAATAGTTATAAGGATAAAGACAAGAGGAATAGGGATAATAATAATAAGAAGAAGAATAATAATAACAGTTATAGCGATTATAATATCAGTAAGAATGATAATAAGAAGAGTTATAGAGATAATAATAATGGTAAGAAGGATAATAATAAAAGTTATAAGGATAAAGGCAAGAGTAATACTGATAATAACAATAGAATAAGGATAATAATAACAGATATAGCGATAAGAATAATAATGGCATAAATATAATAATAACAGTTATAGCGATAATAATAACAGAAAGAATGATCATAAGAACATTTATAGAGATAATAATAATGGTAATAAGGATAATAATAAAAGTTATAAGGATAAAGGCAAGAGTAATACGGATAGTAACAATAGAATAAGGATAATAATAACAGTTATAGCGATAATAATAATAGTAATAAGGATGATAATAACAGTTATAGCGATAATAATAATAGTAATAAGGATAATAATAATATTTATGAGGATAAAGACCAGAGTAATACGGATAGTAACAATAGAATAAGGATAATAATAATAGTTATAAGGATGAAGGCAAGAGTAATACGGATAGTAACGATAGAATAAGGATAATGATAACAGTTATAGCGATAATAATAATAATAATAATAAGGATAATAATAGTTATAAGGATAAAGACAAGAGGAATAGAGATAATAATAATAATAATAAGAATAATATTAACAGTTATAGCGATAATAATAATAGTAATAAGGATAATAATAACAGTTATAGCGATAATAATAATGGTAATAAGGATAATAATAACAGTTATACCAATAATAATAATAACAATAATAAGGATAATGACAGTTATAAGGATAAAGACAAGAGGAATAGCGATAATAATAATAAGAAGAAGAATAATAATAACAGTTATAGCGATTATAATATCAGTAAGAATGATAATAAGAAGAGTTATAGAGATAATAATAATGGTAAGAAGGATAATAATAAAAGTTATAAGGATAAAGGCAAGAGTAATACTGATAATAACAATAGAATAAGTATAATAATAACAGTTATAGCGATAATAATAATAGTAATAAGGATGATAAAAACAGTTATAGCGATAATAATAATAGTAATAAGGATAATAATAATATTTATGAGGATAAAGACCAGAGTAATACGGATAGTAACAATAGAATAAGGATAATAATAATAGTTATAAGGATGAAGGCAAGAGTAATACGGATAGTAACGATAGAATAAGGATAATGATAACAGTTATAGCGATAATAATAATAATAATAATAAGGATAATAATAGTTATAAGGATAAAGACAAGAGGAATAGGGATAATAATAATAATAATAAGAATAATAATAACAGTTGTAGCGATAATAATAATAGTTATATGGATAAAGACCAGAGTAATACGGATAGTAACAATAGAATAAGGATATTAATAATAGTTATAAGGATGAAGGCAAGAGTAATACGGATAGTAACAATAGAATAAGGATAATGATAACAGTTATAGCGATAATAATAACAGTAAGAATGATAATAAAAACATTTATACAGATAATAATAATGATAATTAGGATAATAATAAAAGTTATAAGGATAAAGGCAAGAGTAGTAAAGATAGTAATAATAGAAAATGGATAATAATAACAGTTATAGCGATAATAATAATAGTAATAAGGATAATAATAAAAGTTATAAGGATAAAGGCAAGAGTAATACGGATAGTAACAATACAATAATGATAATAATAACAGTTATAGCGATAATAATATAAGTAATATGGATAATAATAACAGTTATAGCGATAATAATAATAGTAATAAGGATAATAATAACAGTTATAGCGATAATACTAATAGTAATAAGGATAATAATAATAGTTATGAGGATAAAGACCAGAGTAATACGGATAGTAACAATAGAATAAGGATAATAATAATAGTTATAAGGATAACGACAAGAGGAATAGGGATAATAGTAATAATAATAAGTATAATATTAACAGTTATAGCGATAATAATAATAGTAATAAGGATAATAATAACAGTTATAGCGATAATAATAATAGTTATATGGATAAAGACCAGAGTAATACGGATAGTAACAATAGAATAAGGATAATAATAATAGTTATAAGGATAAAGGCAAGAGTAATACTGATAGTAACAATAGAATAAGGATAATGATAACAGTAATAGCGATAATAATAATAGTAATAAGGACAATAATAACAGTTATAGCGCTAATAATAATAATAATAAGGATAAAAATAATAGTTTTAAGGATAAGGACAACAGTAGTACGGATTGTAACAATAGAATATGGATAATAATGACAGTAATAGCGATAATAATAATAATAATAATAAGGATAATAATAATAGTTATAAGGATAAAGGCAAGAGTAATGCTGATAGTAACAATAGAATAAGGATAATAATAATAGTTATAAGGATAAAGACAGGAGGAATAGTGATAATAATAATAGTAATAGGAATATTAATAATAGTTATAAGGATAAAGACAAGATTAATACGGATAGTAACAATTGAATAAGGATAATAATAATAGTTATAAGGATAAAGACCGGAGTAATACGGATAGTAACAATAGAATGAGGATAATAATAATAGTTATAAGGATAAAGACAAGAGGAATAGGGATAGTAATAATAGAATATGGATAATAATAACAGTTATAGCGATAATAATAATAGTAATAAGGATAATAATAACAGTTATAGCGATAATAATAATAATAATAAGGATAATAATAATAGTTATAAGGATAAAGACAAGAGGAATAGGGACAATAACAAGAATAATAAGAATAATAATAACAGTTATAGCGATAATAATAATAGTAATAAGGATAATAATAATATTTATGAGGATAAAGACCAGAGTAATACGGATAGTAACAATAGAATAAGGATAATAATAATAGTTATAAGGATGAAGGCAAGAGTAATACGGATAGTAACGATAGAATAAGGATAATGATAACAGTTATAGCGATAATAATAATAATAATAATAAGGATAATAATAGTTATAAGGATAAAGACAAGAGGAATAGGGATAATAATAATAATAATAAGAATAATAATAACAGTTGTCGCGATAATAATAATAGTTATATGGATAAAGACCAGAGTAATACGGATAGTAACAATAGAATAAGGATATTAATAATAGTTATAAGGATGAAGGCAAGAGTAATACGGATAGTAACAATAGAATAAGGATAATAATAATAGTTATAAGGATAAAGACCAGAGTAATACGGATAGTAACAATAGAATAAGGATAATAATAACAGTTAAAGCGATAATAATAACAGAAAGAATGATAATAAGAACATTTATAGAGATAATAATAATGGTAATAAGGATAATAAAAAAAGTTATAAGGATAAAGGCAAGAGTAATACGGATAGTAACAATAGAATAAGGATAATAATAATAGTTATAAGGATGAAGGCAAGAGTAATACGGATAGTAACAATAGAATAAGGATATTAATAATAGTTATAAGGATGAAGGCAAGAGTAATACGGATAGTAACAATAGAATAAGGATAATAATAATAGTTATAAGGATAAAGACCAGAGTAATACGGATAGTAACAAAGAATAAGGATAATAATAACAGTTATAGCGATAATAATAATAGTAATAAGGATGATAATAACAGTTATAGCGATAATAATAATAGTAATAAGGATAATAATAATAGTTATGAGGATAAAGACCAGAGTAATACGGATAGTAACAATAGAATAAGGATAACAATAATAGTTATAAGGATAAAGACAAGAGTAATACGGATAGTAACAATAGAATAAGGATAATGATAACAGTTATAGCGATAATAATAACAGTAAGAATGATAATAAAAACATTTATACAGATAATAATAATGATAATTAGGATAATAATAAAAGTTATAAGGATAAAGGCAAGAGTAGTAAAGATAGTAATAATAGAAAATGGATAATAATAACAGTTATAGCGATAATAATAATAGTAATAAGGATAATAATAAAAGTTATAAGGATAAAGGCAAGAGTAATACGGATAATAACAATAGAATAAGTATAATAATAACAGTTATAGCGATAATAATAATAATAATAAGGATGATAAAAACAGTTATAGCGATAATAATAATAGTAATAAGGATAATAATAATAGTTATGAGGATAAAGACCAGAGTAATACGGATAGTAACAATAGAATAAGGATAATAATAATAGTTATAAGGATAACGACAAGAGGAATAGGGATAATAGTAATAATAATAAGTATAATATTAACAGTTATAGCGATAATAATAATAGTAATAAGGATAATAATAACAGTTATAGCGATAATAATAGTAGTTATATGGATAAAGACCAGAGTAATACGGATAGTAACAATAGAATAAGGATAATAATAATAGTTATAAGGATAAAGGCAAGAGTAATACTGATAGTAACAATAGAATAAGGATAATGATAACAGTAATAGCGATAATAATAATAGTAATAAGGACAATAATAACAGTTATAGCGCTAATAATAATAATAATAAGGATAAAAATAATAGTTTTAAGGATAAAGACAACAGTAGTACGGATTGTAACAATAGAATATGGATAATAATGACAGTAATAGCGATAATAATAATAATAATAATAAGGATAATAATAATAGTTATAAGGATAAAGGCAAGAGTAATGCTGATAGTAACAATAGAATAAGGATAATAATAATAGTTATAAGGATAAAGACAGGAGGAATAGTGATAATAATAATAGTAATAGGAATATTAATAATAGTTATAAGGATAAAGACAAGATTAATACGGATAGTAACAATTGAATAAGGATAATAATAATAGTTATAAGGATAAAGACAAGAGGAATAGGGATAGTAATAATAGAATATGGATAATAATAACAGTTATAGCGATAATAATAATAGTAATAAGGATAATAATAACAGTTATAGCGATAATAATAATAATAATAAGGATAATAATAATAGTTATAAGGATAAAGACAAGAGGAATAGGGACAATAACAAGAATAATAAGAATAATAATAACAGTTATAGCGATAATAATAATAGTAATAAGGATAATAATAATAGTTATAAGGATAAAGACAAGAGGAATAGGGACAGTAATAATAGAATAAGGACAATAATAACAGTTATAGCGACAATAATAATAATAATAAGGATAATAATAATAGTTATAAGGATAAAGACAAGAGGAATAGGGATAATAATAATAAGAAGAAGAAGAATAATAACAGTTATAGCGATTATAATATCAGTAAGAATGATAATAAGAAGAGTTATAGAGATAATAATAATGGTAAGAAGGATAATAATAAAAGTTATAAGGATAAAGGCAAGAGTAATACTGACAATAACAATAGAATAAGGATAATAATAACAGATATAGCGATAAGAATAATAATGGCATAAATTTAATAATAACAGTTATAGCGATAATAATAACAGAAAGAATGATAATAAGAACATTTATAGAGATAATAATAATGGTAATAAGTATAACAATAATAGTTATAAGGATAAAGGCAAGAGTAGTACGGATAGTAACAATAGAATATGGATAATAATGACAGTAATAGCGATACTAATAATAATAATAAGGATAATAATGATAGTTATAAGGATAAAGGCAAGAGTAATACGGATAGTAACAATAGAATAAGGATAATAATAACAGATATAGCGATAATAATAATTATAATAATAATAATAACGATAATAATAATAGTTATAAGGATAAAGACAGGAGGAATAGTGATAATAATAATAGTAATAGGAATATTAATAATAGTTATAAGGATAAAGACAAGATTAATACGGATACTAACAATAGAGTAAGGATAATAATAATAGTTATAAGGATAAAGACCAGAGTAATACGGATAGTAACAATAGAATAAGGATAATAATAATAGTTATAAGGATAAAGACAAGAGGAATAGGGATAGTAATAATCAAAAATGGATAATAATAACAGTTATAGCGATAATAATAATAGTAATAAGGATAATAATAAAAGTTATAAGGATAAAGGCAAGAGTAATACGGATAGTAACAATAGAATAATGATAATAATAACAGTTATAGCGATAATAATATAAGTAATATGGATAATAATAACAGTTATAGCAATAACAATAATAGTAATAAGGATAATAATAACAGTTATAGCGATAATACTAATAGTAATAAGGATAATAATAATAGTTATGAGGATAAAGACCAGAGTAATACGGATAGTAACAATAGAATAAGGATAATAATAATAGTTATAAGGATGAAGGCAAGAGTAATACGGATAGTAACGATAGAATAAGGATAATGATAACAGTTATAGCGATAATAATAATAGTAATAAGGACAATAATAACTGTTATAGCGATAATAATAATAATAATAAGGATAATAATAATAGTTATAAGGATAACGACAAGAGGAATAGGGATAATAATAATAATAATAAGTATAATATTAACAGTTATAGCGATAATAATAATAGTAATAAGGATAATAATAACAGTTATAGCGATAATAATAATAGTAATATGGATAATAATAATAGTTATATGGATAAAGACCAGAGTAATACGGATAGTAACAATAGAATAAGGATATTAATAAGAGTTATAAGGATGAAGGCAAGAGTAATACGGATAGTAACAATAGAATAAGGATAATAATAATAGTTATAAGGATAAAGACCAGAGTAATACGGATGGTAACAATAGAATAAGGATAATAATAACAGTTATAGCGATAATAATAATAGTAATAAGGATGATAATAACAGTTATAGCGATAATAATAATAGTAATAAGGATAATAATAATAGTTATAAGGATAAAGGCAAGAGTAATGCTGATAGTAACAATAGAATAAGGATAATAATAATAGTTATAAGGATAAAGACAGGAGGAATAGTGATAATAATAATAGTAATAGGAATATTAATAATAGTTATAAGGATAAAGACAAGATTAATACGGATAGTAACGATAGAATAAGGATAATGATAACAGTTATAGCGATAATAATAATAATAATAATAAGGATAATAATAGTTATAAGGATAAAGACAAGAGGAATAGGGATAATAATAATAATAATAAGAATAATAATAACAGTTGTCGCGATAATAATAATAGTTATATGGATAAAGACCAGAGTAATACGGATAGTAACAATAGAATAAGGATATTAATAATAGTTATAAGGATGAAGGCAAGAGTAATACGGATAGTAACAATAGAATAAGGATAATAATAATAGTTATAAGGATAAAGACCAGAGTAATACGGATAGTAACAATAGAATAAGGATAATAATAACAGTTAAAGCGATAATAATAACAGAAAGAATGATAATAAGAACATTTATAGAGATAATAATAATGGTAATAAGGATAATAAAAAAAGTTATAAGGATAAAGGCAAGAGTAATACGGATAGTAACAATAGAATAAGGATAATAATAATAGTTATAAGGATGAAGGCAAGAGTAATACGGATAGTAACGATAGAATAAGGATAATGATAACAGTTATAGCGATAATAATAATAATAATAATAAGGATAATAATAGTTATAAGGATAAAGACAAGAGGAATAGAGATAATAATAATAATAATAAGAATAATATTAACAGTTATAGCGATAATAATAATAGTAATAAGGATAATAATAACAGTTATAGCGATAATAATAATGGTAATAAGGATAATAATAACAGTTATACCAATAATAATAATAACAATAATAAGGATAATGATAGTTATAAGGATAAAGACAAGAGGAATAGCGATAATAATAATAAGAAGAAGAAGAATAATAACAGTTATAGCGATAATAATAATAGTTATATGGATAAAGACCAGAGTAATACGGATAGTAACAATAGAATAAGGATATTAATAATAGTTATAAGGATAAAGACAAGATTAATACGGATAGTAACAATTGAATAAGGATAATAATAATAGTTATAAGGATAAAGACCGGAGTAATACGGATAGTAACAATAGAATAGGGATAATAATAATAGTTATAAGGATAAAGACAAGAGGAATAGGGATAGTAATAATAGAATATGGATAATAATAACAGTTATAGCGATAATAATAATAGTAATAAGGATAATAATAACAGTTATAGCGATAATAATAATAATAATAAGGATAATAATAATAGTTATAAGGATAAAGACAAGAGGAATAGGGACAGTAATAATAGAATAAGGACAATAATAACAGTTATAGCGACAATAATAATAATAATAAGGATAATAATAATAGTTATAAGGATAAAGACAAGAGGAATAGGGATAATAATAATAATAAGAAGAATAATAATAACAGTTATAGCGATTATAATATCAGTAAGAATGATAATAAGAAGAGTTATAGAGATAATAATAATGGTAAGAAGGATAATAATAAAAGTTATAAGGATAAAGGCAAGAGTAATACTGATAATAACAATAGAATAAGTATAATAATAACAGTTATAGCGATAATAATAATAGTAATAAGGATGATAAAAACAGTTATAGCGATAATAATAATAGTAATAAGGATAATAATAATATTTATGAGGATAAAGACCAGAGTAATACGGATAGTAACAATAGAATAAGGATAATAATAATAGTTATAAGGATGAAGGCAAGAGTAATACGGATAGTAACGATAGAATAAGGATAATGATAACAGTTATAGCGATAATAATAATAATAATAATAATAAGAATAATAATAACAGTTGTAGCGATAATAATAATAGTTATATGGATAAAGACCAGAGTAATACGGATAGTAACAATAGAATAAGGATATTAATAATAGTTATAAGGATGAAGGCAAGAGTAATACGGATAGTAACAATAGAATAAGGATAATAATAATAGTTATAAGGATAAAGACCAGAGTAATACGGATAGTAACAAAGAATAAGGATAATAATAACAGTTATAGCGATAATAATAATAGTAATAAGGATGATAATAACAGTTATAGCGATAATAATAATAGTAATAAGGATAATAATAATAGTTATGAGGATAAAGACCAGAGTAATACGGATAGTAACAATAGAATAAGGATAACAATAATAGTTATAAGGATAAAGACAAGAGTAATACGGATAGTAACAATAGAATAAGGATAATGATAACAGTTATAGCGATAATAATAACAGTAAGAATGATAATAAAAACATTTATACAGATAATAATAATGATAATTAGGATAATAATAAAAGTTATAAGGATAAAGGCAAGAGTAGTAAAGATAGTAATAATAGAAAATGGATAATAATAACAGTTATAGCGATAATAATAATAGTAATAAGGATAATAATAAAAGTTATAAGGATAAAGGCAAGAGTAATACGGATAATAACAATAGAATAAGTATAATAATAACAGTTATAGCGATAATAATAATAATAATAAGGATGATAAAAACAGTTATAGCGATAATAATAATAGTAATAAGGATAATAATAATAGTTATGAGGATAAAGACCAGAGTAATACGGATAGTAACAATAGAATAAGGATAATAATAATAGTTATAAGGATAACGACAAGAGGAATAGGGATAATAGTAATAATAATAAGTATAATATTAACAGTTATAGCGATAATAATAATAGTAATAAGGATAATAATAACAGTTATAGCGATAATAATAGTAGTTATATGGATAAAGACCAGAGTAATACGGATAGTAACAATAGAATAAGGATAATAATAATAGTTATAAGGATAAAGGCAAGAGTAATACTGATAGTAACAATAGAATAAGGATAATGATAACAGTAATAGCGATAATAATAATAGTAATAAGGACAATAATAACAGTTATAGCGCTAATAATAATAATAATAAGGATAAAAATAATAGTTTTAAGGATAAAGACAACAGTAGTACGGATTGTAACAATAGAATATGGATAATAATGACAGTAATAGCGATAATAATAATAATAATAATAATAAGGATAATAATAATAGTTATAAGGATGAAGGCAAGAGTAATACGGATAGTAACAATATAATAAGGATAATAATAATAGTTATAAGGATAAAGACCAGAGTAATACGGATAGTAACAAAGAATAAGGATAATAATAACAGTTATAGCGATAATAATAATAGTAATAAGGATGATAATAACAGTTATAGCGATAATAATAATAGTAATAAGGATAATAATAATAGTTATGAGGATAAAGACCAGAGTAATACGGATAGTAACAATAGAATAAGGATAACAATAATAGTTATAAGGATAAAGACAAGAGTAATACGGATAGTAACAATAGAATAAGGATAATGATAACAGTTATAGCGATAATAATAACAGTAAGAATGATAATAAAAACATTTATACAGATAATAATAATGATAATTAGGATAATAATAAAAGTTATAAGGATAAAGGCAAGAGTAGTAAAGATAGTAATAATAGAAAATGGATAATAATAACAGTTATAGCGATAATAATAATAGTAATAAGGATAATAATAAAAGTTATAAGGATAAAGGCAAGAGTAATACGGATAATAACAATAGAATAAGTATAGTAATAACAGTTATAGCGATAATAATAATAATAATAAGGATGATAAAAACAGTTATAGCGATAATAATAATAGTAATAAGGATAATAATAATAGTTATAAGGATAACGACAAGAGGAATAGGGATAATAATAATAATAATAAGTATAATATTAACAGTTATAGCGATAATAATAATAGTAATAAGGATAATAATAACAGTTATAGCGATAATAATAATAGTAATATGGATAATAATAATAGTTATATGGATAAAGACCAGAGTAATACGGATAGTAACAATAGAATAAGGATATTAATAAGAGTTATAAGGATGAAGGCAAGAGTAATACGGATAGTAACAATAGAATAAGGATAATAATAATAGTTATAAGGATAAAGACCAGAGTAATACGGATGGTAACAATAGAATAAGGATAATAATAACAGTTATAGCGATAATAATAATAGTAATAAGGATGATAATAACAGTTATAGCGATAATAATAATAGTAATAAGGATAATAATAATAGTTATAAGGATAAAGGCAAGAGTAATGCTGATAGTAACAATAGAATAAGGATAATAATAATAGTTATAAGGATAAAGACAGGAGGAATAGTGATAATAATAATAGTAATAGGAATATTAATAATAGTTATAAGGATAAAGACAAGATTAATACGGATAGTAACGATAGAATAAGGATAATGATAACAGTTATAGCGATAATAATAATAATAATAATAAGGATAATAATAGTTATAAGGATAAAGACAAGAGGAATAGGGATAATAATAATAATAATAAGAATAATAATAACAGTTGTCGCGATAATAATAATAGTTATATGGATAAAGACCAGAGTAATACGGATAGTAACAATAGAATAAGGATATTAATAATAGTTATAAGGATGAAGGCAAGAGTAATACGGATAGTAACAATAGAATAAGGATAATAATAATAGTTATAAGGATAAAGACCAGAGTAATACGGATAGTAACAATAGAATAAGGATAATAATAACAGTTAAAGCGATAATAATAACAGAAAGAATGATAATAAGAACATTTATAGAGATAATAATAATGGTAATAAGGATAATAAAAAAAGTTATAAGGATAAAGGCAAGAGTAATACGGATAGTAACAATAGAATAAGGATAATAATAATAGTTATAAGGATGAAGGCAAGAGTAATACGGATAGTAACGATAGAATAAGGATAATGATAACAGTTATAGCGATAATAATAATAATAATAATAAGGATAATAATAGTTATAAGGATAAAGACAAGAGGAATAGAGATAATAATAATAATAATAAGAATAATATTAACAGTTATAGCGATAATAATAATAGTAATAAGGATAATAATAACAGTTATAGCGATAATAATAATGGTAATAAGGATAATAATAACAGTTATACCAATAATAATAATAACAATAATAAGGATAATGATAGTTATAAGGATAAAGACAAGAGGAATAGCGATAATAATAATAAGAAGAAGAATAATAATAACAGTTATAGCGATAATAATAATAGTTATATGGATAAAGACCAGAGTAATACGGATAGTAACAATAGAATAAGGATATTAATAATAGTTATAAGGATAAAGACAAGATTAATACGGATAGTAACAATTGAATAAGGATAATAATAATAGTTATAAGGATAAAGACCGGAGTAATACGGATAGTAACAATAGAATAGGGATAATAATAATAGTTATAAGGATAAAGACAAGAGGAATAGGGATAGTAATAATAGAATATGGATAATAATAACAGTTATAGCGATAATAATAATAGTAATAAGGATAATAATAACAGTTATAGCGATAATAATAATAATAATAAGGATAATAATAATAGTTATAAGGATAAAGACAAGAGGAATAGGGACAGTAATAATAGAATAAGGACAATAATAACAGTTATAGCGACAATAATAATAATAATAAGGATAATAATAATAGTTATAAGGATAAAGACAAGAGGAATAGGGATAATAATAATAATAAGAAGAATAATAATAACAGTTATAGCGATTATAATATCAGTAAGAATGATAATAAGAAGAGTTATAGAGATAATAATAATGGTAAGAAGGATAATAATAAAAGTTATAAGGATAAAGGCAAGAGTAATACTGATAATAACAATAGAATAAGTATAATAATAACAGTTATAGCGATAATAATAATAGTAATAAGGATGATAAAAACAGTTATAGCGATAATAATAATAGTAATAAGGATAATAATAATATTTATGAGGATAAAGACCAGAGTAATACGGATAGTAACAATAGAATAAGGATAATAATAATAGTTATAAGGATGAAGGCAAGAGTAATACGGATAGTAACGATAGAATAAGGATAATGATAACAGTTATAGCGATAATAATAATAATAATAATAATAAGAATAATAATAACAGTTGTAGCGATAATAATAATAGTTATATGGATAAAGACCAGAGTAATACGGATAGTAACAATAGAATAAGGATATTAATAATAGTTATAAGGATGAAGGCAAGAGTAATACGGATAGTAACAATAGAATAAGGATAATAATAATAGTTATAAGGATAAAGACCAGAGTAATACGGATAGTAACAAAGAATAAGGATAATAATAACAGTTATAGCGATAATAATAATAGTAATAAGGATGATAATAACAGTTATAGCGATAATAATAATAGTAATAAGGATAATAATAATAGTTATGAGGATAAAGACCAGAGTAATACGGATAGTAACAATAGAATAAGGATAACAATAATAGTTATAAGGATAAAGACAAGAGTAATACGGATAGTAACAATAGAATAAGGATAATGATAACAGTTATAGCGATAATAATAACAGTAAGAATGATAATAAAAACATTTATACAGATAATAATAATGATAATTAGGATAATAATAAAAGTTATAAGGATAAAGGCAAGAGTAGTAAAGATAGTAATAATAGAAAATGGATAATAATAACAGTTATAGCGATAATAATAATAGTAATAAGGATAATAATAAAAGTTATAAGGATAAAGGCAAGAGTAATACGGATAATAACAATAGAATAAGTATAATAATAACAGTTATAGCGATAATAATAATAATAATAAGGATGATAAAAACAGTTATAGCGATAATAATAATAGTAATAAGGATAATAATAATAGTTATGAGGATAAAGACCAGAGTAATACGGAGAGTAACAATAGAATAAGGATAATAATAATAGTTATAAGGATAACGACAAGAGGAATAGGGATAATAGTAATAATAATAAGTATAATATTAACAGTTATAGCGATAATAATAATAGTAATAAGGATAATAATAACAGTTATAGCGATAATAATAGTAGTTATATGGATAAAGACCAGAGTAATACGGATAGTAACAATAGAATAAGGATAATAATAATAGTTATAAGGATAAAGGCAAGAGTAATACTGATAGTAACAATAGAATAAGGATAATGATAACAGTAATAGCGATAATAATAATAGTAATAAGGACAATAATAACAGTTATAGCGCTAATAATAATAATAATAAGGATAAAAATAATAGTTTTAAGGATAAAGACAACAGTAGTACGGATTGTAACAATAGAATATGGATAATAATGACAGTAATAGCGATAATAATAATAATAATAATAAGGATAATAATAATAGTTATAAGGATGAAGGCAAGAGTAATACGGATAGTAACAATAGAATAAGGATAATAATAATAGTTATAAGGATAAAGACCAGAGTAATACGGATAGTAACAAAGAATAAGGATAATAATAACAGTTATAGCGATAATAATAATAGTAATAAGGATGATAATAACAGTTATAGCGATAATAATAATAGTAATAAGGATAATAATAATAGTTATGAGGATAAAGACCAGAGTAATACGGATAGTAACAATAGAATAAGGATAACAATAATAGTTATAAGGATAAAGACAAGAGTAATACGGATAGTAACAATAGAATAAGGATAATGATAACAGTTATAGCGATAATAATAACAGTAAGAATGATAATAAAAACATTTATACAGATAATAATAATGATAATTAGGATAATAATAAAAGTTATAAGGATAAAGGCAAGAGTAGTAAAGATAGTAATAATAGAAAATGGATAATAATAACAGTTATAGCGATAATAATAATAGTAATAAGGATAATAATAAAAGTTATAAGGATAAAGGCAAGAGTAATACGGATAATAACAATAGAATAAGTATAATAATAACAGTTATAGCGATAATAATAATAATAATAAGGATGATAAAAACAGTTATAGCGATAATAATAATAGTAATAAGGATAATAATAATAGTTATGAGGATAAAGACCAGAGTAATACGGATAGTAACAATAGAATAAGGATAATAATAATAGTTATAAGGATAACGACAAGAGGAATAGGGATAATAGTAATAATAATAAGTATAATATTAACAGTTATAGCGATAATAATAATAGTAATAAGGATAATAATAACAGTTATAGCGATAATAATAGTAGTTATATGGATAAAGACCAGAGTAATACGGATAGTAACAATAGAATAAGGATAATAATAATAGTTATAAGGATAAAGGCAAGAGTAATACTGATAGTAACAATAGAATAAGGATAATGATAACAGTAATAGCGATAATAATAATAGTAATAAGGACAATAATAACAGTTATAGCGCTAATAATAATAATAATAAGGATAAAAATAATAGTTTTAAGGATAAAGACAACAGTAGTACGGATTGTAACAATAGAATATGGATAATAATGACAGTAATAGCGATAATAATAATAATAATAATAAGGATAATAATAATAGTTATAAGGATAAAGGCAAGAGTAATACGGATAGTAACAATAGAATAAGGATATTAATAATAGTTATAAGGATAAAGACCAGAGTAATACGGATAGTAACAATAGAATAAGGATAATAATAATAGTTATAGCGATAATAATAACAGAAAGAATGATAATAAGAACATTTATAGAGATAATAATAATGGTAATAAGGATAATAATAAAAGTTATAAGGATAAAGGCAAGAGTAATACGGATAGTAACAATAGAATAAGGATAATAATAACAGTTATAGCGATAATAATAATAGTAATAAGGATGATAATAACAGTTATAGCGATAATAATAATAGTAATAAGGATAATAATAATATTTATGAGGATAAAGACCAGAGTAATATGGATAGTAACAATAGAATAAGGATAATAATAATAGTTATAAGGATGAAGGCAAGAGTAATACGGATAGTAACGATAGAATAAGGATAATGATAACAGTTATAGCGATAATAATAATAATAATAATAAGGATAATAATAGTTATAAGGATAAAGACAAGAGGAATAGAGATAATAATAATAATAATAAGAATAATATTAACAGTTATAGCGATAATAATAATAGTAATAAGGATAATAATAACAGTTATAGCGATAATAATAATGGTTATAAGGATAATAATAACAGTTATACCAATAATAATAATAACAATAATAAGGATAATGATAGTTATAAGGATAAAGACAAGAGGAATAGCGATAATAATAATAAGAAGAAGAATAATAATAACAGTTATAGCGATTATAATATCAGTAAGAATGATAATAAGAAGAGTTATAGAGATAATAATAATGGTAAGAAGGATAATAATAAAAGTTATAAGGATAAAGGCAAGAGTAATACTGATAATAACAATAGAATAAGTATAATAATAACAGTTATAGCGATAATAATAATAGTAATAAGGATGATAAAAACAGTTATAGCGATAATAATAATAGTAATAAGGATAATAATAATATTTATGAGGATAAAGACCAGAGTAATACGGATAGTAACAATAGAATAAGATTAATAATAATAGTTATAAGGATGAAGGCAAGAGTAATACGGATAGTAACGATACAATAAGGATAATGATAACAGTTATAGCGATAATAATAATAATAATAATAAGGATAATAATAGTTATAAGGATAAAGACAAGAGGAATAGGGATAATAATAATAATAATAAGAATAATAATAACAGTTGTAGCGATAATAATAATAGTTATATGGATAAAGACCAGAGTAATACGGATAGTAACAATAGAATAAGGATATTAATAATAGTTATAAGGATGAAGGCAAGAGTAATACGGATAGTAACAATAGAATAAGGATAATAATAATAGTTATAAGGATAAAGACCAGAGTAATACGGATAGTAACAATAGAATAAGGATAATAATAACAGTTATAGCGATAATAATAATAGTAATAAGGATGATAATAACAGTTATAGCGATAATAATAATAGTAATAAGGATAATAATAATAGTTATGAGGATAAAGACCAGAGTAATACGGATAGTAACAATAGAATAAGGATAACAATAATAGTTATAAGGATAAAGACAAGAGTAATACGGATAGTAACAATAGAATAAGGATAATGATAACAGTTATAGCGATAATAATAACAGTAAGAATGATAATAAAAACATTTATACAGATAATAATAATGATAATTAGGATAATAATAAAAGTTATAAGGATAAAGGCAAGAGTAGTAAAGATAGTAATAATAGAAAATGGATAATAATAACAGATATAGCGATAATAATAATAGTAATAAGGATAATAATAAAAGTTATAAGGATAAAGGCAAGAGTAATACGGATAATAACAATAGAATAAGTATAATAATAACAGTTATAGCGATAATAATAATAATAATAAGGATGATAAAAACAGTTATAGCGATAATAATAATAGTAATAAGGATAATAATAATAGTTATGAGGATAAAGACCAGAGTAATATGGATAGTAACAATAGAATAAGGATAATAATAATAGTTATAAGGATGAAGGCAAGAGTAATACGGATAGTAACGATAGAATAAGGATAATGATAACAGTTATAGCGATAATAATAATAATAATAATAATAAGAATAATAATAACAGTTGTAGCGATAATAATAATAGTTATATGGATAAAGACCAGAGTAATACGGATAGTAACAATAGAATAAGGATATTAATAATAGTTATAAGGATGAAGGCAAGAGTAATACGGATAGTAACAATAGAATAAGGATAATAATAATAGTTATAAGGATAAAGACCAGAGTAATACGGATAGTAACAAAGAATAAGGATAATAATAACAGTTATAGCGATAATAATAATAGTAATAAGGATGATAATAACAGTTATAGCGATAATAATAATAGTAATAAGGATAATAATAATAGTTATGAGGATAAAGACCAGAGTAATACGGATAGTAACAATAGAATAAGGATAACAATAATAGTTATAAGGATAAAGACAAGAGTAATACGGATAGTAACAATAGAATAAGGATAATGATAACAGTTATAGCGATAATAATAACAGTAAGAATGATAATAAAAACATTTATACAGATAATAATAATGATAATTAGGATAATAATAAAAGTTATAAGGATAAAGGCAAGAGTAGTAAAGATAGTAATAATAGAAAATGGATAATAATAACAGTTATAGCGATAATAATAATAGTAATAAGGATAATAATAAAAGTTATAAGGATAAAGGCAAGAGTAATACGGATAATAACAATAGAATAAGTATAATAATAACAGTTATAGCGATAATAATAATAATAATAAGGATGATAAAAACAGTTATAGCGATAATAATAATAGTAATAAGGATAATAATAATAGTTATGAGGATAAAGACCAGAGTAATACGGATAGTAACAATAGAATAAGGATAATAATAATAGTTATAAGGATAACGACAAGAGGAATAGGGATAATAGTAATAATAATAAGTATAATATTAACAGTTATAGCGATAATAATAATAGTAATAAGGATAATAATAACAGTTATAGCGATAATAATAGTAGTTATATGGATAAAGACCAGAGTAATACGGATAGTAACAATAGAATAAGGATAATAATAATAGTTATAAGGATAAAGGCAAGAGTAATACTGATAGTAACAATAGAATAAGGATAATGATAACAGTAATAGCGATAATAATAATAGTAATAAGGACAATAATAACAGTTATAGCGCTAATAATAATAATAATAAGGATAAAAATAATAGTTTTAAGGATAAAGACAACAGTAGTACGGATTGTAACAATAGAATATGGATAATAATGACAGTAATAGCGATAATAATAATAATAATAATAAGGATAATAATAATAGTTATAAGGATAAAGGCAAGAGTAATACGGATAGTAACAATAGAATAAGGATATTAATAATAGTTATAAGGATAAAGACCAGAGTAATACGGATAGTAACAATAGAATAAGGATAATAATAATAGTTATAGCGATAATAATAACAGAAAGAATGATAATAAGAACATTTATAGAGATAATAATAATGGTAATAAGGATAATAATAAAAGTTATAAGGATAAAGGCAAGAGTAATACGGATAGTAACAATAGAATAAGGATAATAATAACAGTTATAGCGATAATAATAATAGTAATAAGGATGATAATAACAGTTATAGCGATAATAATAATAGTAATAAGGATAATAATAATATTTATGAGGATAAAGACCAGAGTAATATGGATAGTAACAATAGAATAAGGATAATAATAATAGTTATAAGGACGAAGGCAAGAGTAATACGGATAGTAACGATAGAATAAGGATAATGATAACAGTTATAGCGATAATAATAATAATAATAATAAGGATAATAATAGTTATAAGGATAAAGACAAGAGGAATAGAGATAATAATAATAATAATAAGAATAATATTAACAGTTATAGCGATAATAATAATAGTAATAAGGATAATAATAACAGTTATAGCGATAATAATAATGGTTATAAGGATAATAATAACAGTTATACCAATAATAATAATAACAATAATAAGGATAATGATAGTTATAAGGATAAAGACAAGAGGAATAGCGATAATAATAATAAGAAGAAGAATAATAATAACAGTTATAGCGATTATAATATCAGTAAGAATGATAATAAGAAGAGTTATAGAGATAATAATAATGGTAAGAAGGATAATAATAAAAGTTATAAGGATAAAGGCAAGAGTAATACTGATAATAACAATAGAATAAGTATAATAATAACAGTTATAGCGATAATAATAATAGTAATAAGGATGATAAAAACAGTTATAGCGATAATAATAATAGTAATAAGGATAATAATAATATTTATGAGGATAAAGACCAGAGTAATACGGATAGTAACAATAGAATAAGATTAATAATAATAGTTATAAGGATGAAGGCAAGAGTAATACGGATAGTAACGATACAATAAGGATAATGATAACAGTTATAGCGATAATAATAACAGTAAGAATGATAATAAAAACATTTATACAGATAATAATAATGATAATTAGGATAATAATAAAAGTTATAAGGATAAAGGCAAGAGTAGTAAAGATAGTAATAATAGAAAATGGATAATAATAACAGTTATAGCGATAATAATAATAGTAATAAGGATAATAATAAAAGTTATAAGGATAAAGGCAAGAGTAATACGGATACTAACAATAGAATAATGATAATAATAACAGTTATAGCGATAATAATATAAGTAATATGGATAATAATAACAGTTATAGCGATAATAATAATAGTAATAAGGATAATAATAACAGTTATAGCGATAATACTAATAGTAATAAGGATAATAATAATAGTTATGAGGATAAAGACCAGAGTAATACGGATAGTAACAATAGAATAAGGATAATAATAATAGTTATAAGGATAACGACAAGAGGAATAGGGATAATAGTAATAATAATAAGTATAACATTAACAGTTATAGCGATAATAATAATAGTAATAAGGATAATAATAACAGTTATAGCGATAATAATAATAGTTATATGGATAAAGACCAGAGTAATACGGATAGTAACAATAGAATAAGGATAATAATAATAGTTATAAGGATAAAGGCAAGAGTAATACTGATAGTAACAATAGAATAAGGATAATGATAACAGTAATAGCGATAATAATAATAGTAATAAGGACAATAATAACAGTTATAGCGCTAATAATAATAATAATAAGGATAAAAATAATAGTTTTAAGGATAAGGACAACAGTAGTACGGATTGTAACAATAGAATATGGATAATAATGACAGTAATAGCGATAATAATAATAATAATAATAAGGATAATAATAATAGTTATAAGGATAAAGGCAAGAGTAATGCTGATAGTAACAATAGAATAAGGATAATAATAATAGTTATAAGGATAAAGACAGGAGGAATAGTGATAATAATAATAGTAATAGGAATATTAATAATAGTTATAAGGATAAAGACAAGATTAATACGGATAGTAACAATTGAATAAGGATAATAATAATAGTTATAAGGATAAAGACCGGAGTAATACGGATAGTAACAATAGAATAAGGATAATAATAATAGTTATAAGGATAAAGACAAGAGGAATAGGGATAGTAATAATAGAATATGGATAATAATAACAGTTATAGCGATAATAATAATAGTAATAAGGATAATAATAACAGTTATAGCGATAATAATAATAATAATAAGGATAATAATAATAGTTATAAGGATAAAGACAAGAGGAATAGGGACAATAACAAGAATAATAAGAATAATAATAACAGTTATAGCGATAATAATAATAGTAATAAGGATAATAATAATAGTTATAAGGATAAAGACAAGAGGAATAGGGACAGTAATAATAATAAGAAGAATAATAATAACATTTATAGCGATTATAATATCAGTAAGAATGATAATAAGAAGAGTTATAGAGATAATAATAATGGTAAGAAGGATAATAATAAAAGTTATAAGGATAAAGGCAAGAGTAATACTGATAATAACAATAGAATAAGGATAATAATAACAGATATAGCGATAAGAATAATAATGGCATAAATATAATAATAACAGTTATAGCGATAATAATAACAGAAAGAATGATAATAAGAACATTTATAGAGATAATAATAATGGTAATAAGTATAACAATAATAGTTATAAGGATAAAGGCAAGAGTAGTACGGATAGTAACAATAGAATATGGATAATAATGACAGTAATAGCGATAATAATAATAATAATAAGGATAATAATGATAGTTATAAGGATAAAGGCAAGAGTAATACGGATAGTAACAATAGAATAAGGATAATAATAACAGATATAGCGATAATAATAATTATAATAATAATAATAACGATAATAATAATAGTTATAAGGATAAAGACAGGAGGAATAGTGATAATAATAATAGTAATAGGAATATTAATAATAGTTATAAGGATAAAGACAAGATTAATACGGATAGTAACAATAGAGTAAGGATAATAATAATAGTTATAAGGATAAAGACCAGAGTAATACGGATAGTAACAATAGAATAAGGATAATAATAATAGTTATAAGGATAAAGACAAGAGGAATAGGGATAGTAATAATCGAAAATGGATAATAATAACAGTTATAGCGATAATAATAATAGTAATAAGGATAATAATAAAAGTTATAAGGATAAAGGCAAGAGTAATACGGATAGTAACAATAGAATAATGATAATAATAACAGTTATAGCGATAATAATATAAGTAATATGGATAATAATAACAGTTATAGCAATAACAATAATAGTAATAAGGATAATAATAACAGTTATAGCGATAATACTAATAGTAATAAGGATAATAATAATAGTTATGAGGATAAAGACCAGAGTAATACGGATAGTAACAATAGAATAAGGATAATAATAATAGTTATAAGGATGGAGGCAAGAGTAATACGGATAGTAACGATAGAATAAGGATAATGATAACAGTTATAGCGATAATAATAATAATAATAATAAGGATAATAATAGTTATAAGGATAAAGACAAGAGGAATAGGGATAATAATAATAATAATAAGAATAATAATAACAGTTGTAGCGATAATAATAATAGTTATATGGATAAAGACCAGAGTAATACGGATAGTAACAATAGAATAAGGATATTAATAATAGTTATAAGGATGAAGGCAAGAGTAATACGGATAGTAACAATAGAATAAGGATAATAATAATAGTTATAAGGATAAAGACCAGAGTAATACGGATAGTAACAATAGAATAAGGATAATAATAACAGTTATAGCGATAATAATAATAGTAATAAGGATGATAATAACAGTTATAGCGATAATAATAATAGTAATAAGGATAATAATAACAGTTATACCAATAATAATAATAACAATAATAAGGATAATGATAGTTATAAGGATAAAGACAACAGGAATAGCGATAATAATAATAAGAAGAAGAATAATAATAACAGTTATAGCGATTATAATATCAGTAAGAATGATAATAAGAAGAGTTATAGAGATAATAATAATGGTAAGAAGGATAATAATAAAAGTTATAAGGATAAAGGCAAGAGTAATACTGATAATAACAATAGAATAAGTATAATAATAACAGTTATAGCGATAATAATAATAGTAATAAGGATGATAAAAACAGTTATAGCGATAATAATAATAGTAATAAGGATAATAATAATATTTATGAGGATAAAGACCAGAGTAATACGGATAGTAACAATAGAATAAGGATAATAATAATAGTTATAAGGATGAAGGCAAGAGTAATACGGATAGTAACGATAGAATAAGGATAATGATAACAGTTATAGCGATAATAATAATAATAATAATAAGGATAATAATAGTTATAAGGATAAAGACAAGAGGAATAGGGATAATAATAATAATAATAAGAATAATAATAACAGTTGTAGCGATAATAATAATAGTTATATGGATAAAGACCAGAGTAATACGGATAGTAACAATAGAATAAGGATATTAATAATAGTTATAAGGATAAAGACAAGAGGAATAGGGATAGGAATAATCGAAAATGGATAATAATAACAGTTATAGCGATAATAATAATAGTAATAAGGATAATAATAAAAGTTATAAGGATAAAGGCAAGAGTAATACGGATAGTAACAATAGAATAATGATAATAATAACAGTTATAGCGATAATAATATAAGTAATATGGATAATAATAACAGTTATAGCAATAACAATAATAGTAATAAGGATAATAATAACAGTTATAGCGATAATACTAATAGTAATAAGGATAATAATAATAGTTATGAGGATAAAGACCAGAGTAATACGGATAGTAACAATAGAATAAGGATAATAATAATAGTTATAAGGATGGAGGCAAGAGTAATACGGATAGTAACGATAGAATAAGGATAATGATAACAGTTATAGCGATAATAATAATAATAATAATAAGGATAATAATAGTTATAAGGATAAAGACAAGAGGAATAGGGATAATAATAATAATAATAAGAATAATAATAACAGTTGTAGCGATAATAATAATAGTTATATGGATAAAGACCAGAGTAATACGGATAGTAACAATAGAATAAGGATATTAATAATAGTTATAAGGATGAAGGCAAGAGTAATACGGATAGTAACAATAGAATAAGGATAATAATAATAGTTATAAGGATAAAGACCAGAGTAATACGGATAGTAACAATAGAATAAGGATAATGATAACAGTTATAGCGATAATAATAATAATAATAATAAGGATAATAATAGTTATAAGGATAAAGACAAGAGGAATAGGGATAATAATAATAATAATAAGAATAATAATAACAGTTGTAGCGATAATAATAATAGTTATATGGATAAAGACCAGAGTAATACGGATAGTAACAATAGAATAAGGATATTAATAATAGTTATAAGGATGAAGGCAAGAGTAATACGGATAGTAACAATAGAATAAGGATAATAATAATAGTTATAAGGATAAAGACCAGAGTAATACGGATAGTAACAATAGAATAAGGATAATAATAACAGTTATAGCGATAATAATAATAGTAATAAGGATGATAATAACAGTTATAGCGATAATAATAATAGTAATAAGGATAATAATAACAGTTATACCAATAATAATAATAACAATAATAAGGATAATGATAGTTATAACGATAAAGACAAGAGGAATAGCGATAATAATAATAAGAAGAAGAATAATAATAACAGTTATAGCGATTATAATATCAGTAAGAATGATAATAAGAAGAGTTATAGAGATAATAATAATGGTAAGAAGGATAATAATAAAAGTTATAAGGATAAAGGCAAGAGTAATACTGATAATAACAATAGAATAAGTATAATAATAACAGTTATAGCGATAATAATAATAGTAATAAGGATGATAAAAACAGTTATAGCGATAATAATAATAGTAATAAGGATAATAATAATATTTATGAGGATAAAGACCAGAGTAATACGGATAGTAACAATAGAATAAGGATAATAATAATAGTTATAAGGATGAAGGCAAGAGTAATACGGATAGTAACGATAGAATAAGGATAATGATAACAGTTATAGCGATAATAATAATAATAATAATAAGGATAATAATAGTTATAAGGATAAAGACAAGAGGAATAGGGATAATAATAATAATAATAAGAATAATAATAACAGTTGTAGCGATAATAATAATAGTTATATGGATAAAGACCAGAGTAATACGGATAGTAACAATAGAATAAGGATATTAATAATAGTTATAAGGATGAAGGCAAGAGTAATACGGATAGTAACAATAGAATAAGGATAATAATAATAGTTATAAGGATAAAGACCAGAGTAATACGGATAGTAACAATAGAATAAGGATAATAATAACAGTTATAGCGATAATAATAATAGTAATAAGGATGATAATAACAGTTATAGCGATAATAATAATAGTAATAAGAATAATAATAATAGTTATGAGGATAAAGACCAGAGTAATACGGATAGTAACAATAGAATAAGGATAACAATAATAGTTATAAGGATAAAGACAAGAGTAATACGGATAGTAACAATAGAATAAGGATAATGATAACAGTTATAGCGATAATAATAACAGTAAGAATGATAATAAAAACATTTATACAGATAATAATAATGATAATTAGGATAATAATAAAAGTTATAAGGATAAAGGCAAGAGTAGTAAAGATAGTAATAATAGAAAATGGATAATAATAACAGTTATAGCGATAATAATAATAGTAATAAGGATAATAATAAAAGTTATAAGGATAAAGGCAAGAGTAATACGGATAGTAACAATAGAATAATGATAATAATAACAGTTATAGCGATAATAATATAAGTAATATGGATAATAATAACAGTTATAGCGATAATAATAATAGTAATAAGGACAATAATAACAGTTATAGCGCTAATAATAATAATAATAAGGATAAAAATAATAGTTTTAAGGATAAGGACAACAGTAGTACGGATTGTAACAATAGAATATGGATAATAATGACAGTAATAGCGATAATAATAATAATAATAATAAGGATAATAATAATAGTTATAAGGATAAAAGCAAGAGTAATGCTGATAGTAACAATAGAATAAGGATAATAATAATAGTTATAAGGATAAAGACAGGAGGAATAGTGATAATAATAATAGTAATAGGAATATTAATAATAGTTATAAGGATAAAGGCAAGATTAATACGGATAGTAACAATTGAATAAGGATAATAATAATAGTTATAAGGATAAAGACCGGGAGTAATACGGATAGTAACAATAGAATAAGGATAATAATAATAGTTATAAGGATAAAGACAAGAGGAATAGGGATAGTAATAATAGAATATGGATAATAATAACAGTTTATAGCGATAATAATAATAATAATAAGGATAATAATAATAGTTATAAGGATAAAGACAAGAGGAATAGGGACAATAACAAGAATAATAAGAATAATAATAACAGTTATAGCGATAATAATAATAATAATAAGGATAAAAATAATAGTTTTAAGGATAAGGACAACAGTAGTACGGATTGTAACAATAGAATATGGATAATAATGACAGTAATAGCGATAATAATAATAATAATAATAAGGATAATAATAATAGTTATAAGGATAAAGGCAAGAGTAATGCTGATAGTAACAATAGAATAAGGATAATAATAATAGTTATAAGGATAAAGACAGGAGGAATAGTGATAATAATAATAGTAATAGGAATATTAATAATAGTTATAAGGATAAAGACAAGATTAATACGGATAGTAACAATTGAATAAGGATAATAATAATAGTTATAAGGATAAAGACCGGAGTAATACGGATAGTAACAATAGAATAAGGATAATAATAATAGTTATAAGGATAAAGACAAGAGGAATAGGGATAGTAATAATAGAATATGGATAATAATAACAGTTATAGCGATAATAATAATAGTAATAAGGATAATAATAACAGTTATAGCGATAATAATAATAATAATAAGGATAATAATAATAGTTATAAGGATAAAGACAAGAGGAATAGGGACAATAACAAGAATAATAAGAATAATAATAACAGTTATAGCGATAATAATAATAGTAATAAGGATAATAATAATAGTTATAAGGATAAAGACAAGAGGAATAGGGACAGTAATAATAATAAGAAGAATAATAATAACATTTATAGCGATTATAATATCAGTAAGAATGATAATAAGAAGAGTTATAGAGATAATAATAATGGTAAGAAGGATAATAATAAAAGTTATAAGGATAAAGGCAAGAGTAATACTGATAATAACAATAGAATAAGGATAATAATAACAGATGTAGCGATAAGAATAATAATGGCATAAATATAATAATAACAGTTATAGCGATAATAATAACAGAAAGAATGATAATAAGAACATTTATAGAGATAATAATAATGGTAATAAGTATAACAATAATAGTTATAAGGATAAAGGCAAGAGTAGTACGGATTAGTAACAATAGAATATGGATAATAATGACAGTAATAGCGATAATAATAATAATAATAAGGATAATAATGATAGTTATAAGGATAAAGGCAAGAGTAATACGGATAGTAACAATAGAATAAGGATAATAATAACAGATATAGCGATAATAATAATTATAATAATAATAATAACGATAATAATAATAGTTATAAGGATAAAGACAGGAGGAATAGTGATAATAATAATAGTAATAGGAATATTAATAATAGTTATAAGGATAAAGACAAGATTAATACGGATAGTAACAATAGAGTAAGGATAATAATAATAGTTATAAGGATAAAGACCAGAGTAATACGGATAGTAACAATAGAATAAGGATAATAATAATAGTTATAAGGATAAAGACAAGAGGAATAGGGATAGTAATAATCGAAATGGATAATAATAACAGTTATAGCGATAATAATAATAGTAATAAGGATAATAATAAAAGTTATAAGGATAAAGGCAAGAGTAATACGGATAGTAACAATAGAATAATGATAATAATAACAGTTATAGCGATAATAATATAAGTAATATGGATAATAATAACAGTTATAGCAATAACAATAATAGTAATAAGGATAATAATAACAGTTATAGCGATAATACTAATAGTAATAAGGATAATAATAATAGTTATGAGGATAAAGACCAGAGTAATACGGATAGTAACAATAGAATAAGGATAATAATAATAGTTATAAGGATGGAGGCAAGAGTAATACGGATAGTAACGATAGAATAAGGATAATGATAACAGTTATAGCGATAATAATAATAATAATAATAAGGATAATAATAGTTATAAGGATAAAGACAAGAGGAATAGGGATAATAATAATAATAAGAAGAATAATAATAACAGTTGTAGCGATAATAATAATAGTTATATGGATAAAGACCAGAGTAATACGGATAGTAACAATAGAATAAGGATATTAATAATAGTTATAAGGATGAAGGCAAGAGTAATACGGATAGTAACAATAGAATAAGGATAATAATAATAGTTATAAGGATAAAGACCAGAGTAATACGGATAGTAACAATAGAATAAGGATAATAATAACAGTTATAGCGATAATAATAATAGTAATAAGGATGATAATAACAGTTATAGCGATAATAATAATAGTAATAAGAATAATAATAATAGTTATGAGGATAAAGACCAGAGTAATACGGATAGTAACAATAGAATAAGGATAACAATAATAGTTATAAGGATAAAGACCAGAGTAATACGGATAGTAACAATAGAATAAGGATAATAATAACAGTTATAGCGATAATAATAATAGTAATAAGGATGATAATAACAGTTATAGCGATAATAATAATAGTAATAAGAATAATAATAATAGTTATGAGGATAAAGACCAGAGTAATACGGATAGTAACAATAGAATAAGGATAACAATAATAGTTATAAGGATAAAGACAAGAGTAATACGGATAGTAACAATAGAATAATGATAATAATAACAGTTATAGCGATAATAATATAAGTAATATGGATAATAATAACAGTTATAGCGATAATAATAATAGTAATAAGGACAATAATAACAGTTATAGCGCTAATAATAATAATAATAAGGATAAAAATAATAGTTTTAAGGATAAGGACAACAGTAGTACGGATTGTAACAATAGAATATGGATAATAATGACAGTAATAGCGATAATAATAATAATAATAATAAGGATAATAATAATAGTTATAAGGATAAAAGCAAGAGTAATGCTGATAGTAACAATAGAATAAGGATAATAATAATAGTTATAAGGATAAAGACAGGAGGAATAGTGATAATAATAATAGTAATAGGAATATTAATAATAGTTATAAGGATAAAGGCAAGATTAATACGGATAGTAACAATTGAATAAGGATAATAATAATAGTTATAAGGATAAAGACCGGAGTAATACGGATAGTAACAATAGAATAAGGATAATAATAATAGTTATAAGGATAAAGACAAGAGGAATAGGGATAGTAATAATAGAATATGGATAATAATAACAGTTATAGCGATAATAATAATAATAATAAGGATAATAATAATAGTTATAAGGATAAAGACAAGAGGAATAGGGACAATAACAAGAATAATAAGAATAATAATAACAGTTATAGCGATAATAATAATAGTAATAAGGATAATAATAATAGTTATAAGGATAAAGACAAGAGGAATAGGGACAGTAATAATAGAATAAGGACAATAATAACAGTTATAGCGACAATAATAATAATAATAAGGATAATAATAATAGTTATAAGGATAAAGACAAGAGGAATAGGGATAATAATAATAATAAGAAGAATAATAATAACAGTTATAGCGATTATAATATCAGTAAGAATGATAATAGGAAGAGTTATAGAGATAATAATAATGGTAAGAAGGATGATAATAAAAGTTATAAGGATAAAGGCAAGAGTAATACTGATAATAACAATAGAATAAGGATAATAATAACAGATATAGCGATAAGAATAATAATGGCATAAATATAATAATAACAGTTATAGCGATAATAATAACAGAAAGAATGATAATAAGAACATTTATAGAGATAATAATAATGGTAATAAGTATAACAATAATAGTTATAAGGATAAAGGCAAGAGTAGTACGGATAGTAACAATAGAATATGGATAATAATGACAGTAATAGCGATAATAATAATAATAATAAGGATAATAATGATAGTTATAAGGATAAAGGCAAGAGTAATACGGATAGTAACAATAGAATAAGGATAATAATAACAGATATAGCGATAATAATAATTATAATAATAATAATAACGATAATAATAATAGTTATAAGGATAAAGACAGGAGGAATAGTGATAATAATAATAGTAATAGGAATATTAATAATAGTTATAAGGATAAAGACAAGATTAATACGGATAGTAACAATTGAATAAGGATAATAATAATAGTTATAAGGATAAAGACCGGAGTAATACGGATAGTAACAATAGAATAAGGATAATAATAACAGTTATAGCGATAATAATATAAGTAATATGGATAATAATAACAGTTATAGCAATAACAATAATAGTAATAAGGATGATAATAACAGTTATAGCGATAATAATAATAGTAATAAGGATAATAATAATAGTTATGAGGATAAAGACCAGAGTAATACGGATAGTAACAATAGAATAAGGATAACAATAATAGTTATAAGGATAAAGACAAGAGTAATACGGATAGTAACAATAGAATAAGGATAATGATAACAGTTATAGCGATAATAATAACAGTAAGAATGATAATAAAAACATTTATACAGATAATAATAATGATAATTAGGATAATAATAAAAGTTATAAGGATAAAGGCAAGAGTAGTAAAGATAGTAATAATAGAAAATGGATAATAATAACAGTTATAGCGATAATAATAATAGTAATATGGATAATAATAAAAGTTATAAGGATAAAGGCAAGAGTAATACGGATAGTAACAATAGAATAATGATAATAATAACAGTTATAGCGATAATAATATAAGTAATATGGATAATAATAACAGTTATAGCGATAATAATAATAGTAATAAGGACAATAATAACAGTTATAGCGCTAATAATAATAATAATAAGGATAAAAATAATAGTTTTAAGGATAAGGACAACAGTAGTACGGATTGTAACAATAGAATATGGATAATAATGACAGTAATAGCGATAATAATAATAATAATAATAAGGATAATAATAATAGTTATAAGGATAAAGGCAAGAGTAATGCTGATAGTAACAATAGAATAAGGATAATAATAATAGTTATAAGGATAAAGACAGGAGGAATAGTGATAATAATAATAGTAATAGGAATATTAATAATAGTTATAAGGATAAAGGCAAGATTAATACGGATAGTAACAATTGAATAAGGATAATAATAATAGTTATAAGGATAAAGACCGGAGTAATACGGATAGTAACAATAGAATAAGGATAATAATAATAGTTATAAGGATAAAGACAAGAGGAATAGGGATAGTAATAATAGAATATGGATAATAATAACAGTTATAGCGATAATAATAATAATAATAAGGATAATAATAATAGTTATAAGGATAAAGACAAGAGGAATAGGGACAAGAACAAGAATAATAAGAATAATAATAACAGTTATAGCGATAATAATAATAGTAATAAGGATAATAATAATAGTTATAAGGATAAAGACAAGAGGAATAGGGACAGTAATAATAGAATAAGGACAATAATAACAGTTATAGCGACAATAATAATAATAATAAGGATAATAATAATAGTTATAAGGATAAAGACAAGAGGAATAGGGATAATAATAATAATAAGAAGAATAATAATAACAGTTATAGCGATTATAATATCAGTAAGAATGATAATAGGAAGAGTTATAGAGATAATAATAATGGTAAGAAGGATAATAATAAAAGTTATAAGGATAAAGGCAAGAGTAATACTGATAATAACAATAGAATAAGGATAATAATAACAGATATAGCGATAAGAATAATAATGGCATAAATATAATAATAACAGTTATAGCGATAATAATAACAGAAAGAATGATAATAAGAACATTTATAGAGATAATAATAATGGTAATAAGTATAACAATAATAGTTATAAGGATAAAGGCAAGAGTAGTACGGATAGTAACAATAGAATATGGATAATAATGACAGTAATAGCGATAATAATAATAAGGATAATAATGATAGTTATAAGGATAAAGGCAAGAGTAATACGGATAGTAACAATAGAATAAGGATAATAATAACAGATATAGCGATAATAATAATTATAATAATAATAATAACGATAATAATAATAGTTATAAGGATAAAGACAGGAGGAATAGTGATAATAATAATAGTAATAGGAATATTAATAATAGTTATAAGGATAAAGACAAGATTAATACGGATAGTAACAATAGAGTAAGGATAATAATAATAGTTATAAGGATAAGGACAAGAGGAATAGGGATAGTAATAATCGAAAATGGATAATAATAACAGTTATAGCGATAATAATAATAGTAATAAGGATAATAATAAAAGTTATAAGGATAAAGGCAAGAGTAATACGGATAGTAACAATAGAATAATGATAATAATAACAGTTATAGCGATAATAATATAAGTAATATGGATAATAATAACAGTTATAGCAATAACAATAATAGTAATAAGGATAATAATAACAGTTATAGCGATAATACTAATAGTAATAAGGATAATAATAATAGTTATGAGGATAAAGACCAGTGTAATACGGATAGTAACAATAGAATAAGGATAATAATAATAGTTATAAGGATGGAGGCAAGAGTAATACGGATAGTAACGATAGAATAAGGATAATGATAACAGTTATAGCGATAATAATAATAATAATAATAAGGATAATAATAGTTATAAGGATAAAGACAAGAGGAATAGGGATAATAATAATAATAATAAGAATAATAATAACAGTTGTAGCGATAATAATAATAGTTATATGGATAAAGACCAGAGTAATACGGATAGTAACAATAGAATAAGGATATTAATAATAGTTATAAGGATGAAGGCAAGAGTAATACGGATAGTAACAATAGAATAAGGATAATAATAATAGTTATAAGGATAAAGACCAGAGTAATACGGATAGTAACAATAGAATAAGGATAATAATAACAGTTATAGCGATAATAATAATAGTAATAAGGATGATAATAACAGTTATAGCGATAATAATAATAGTAATAAGGATAATAATAACAGTTATACCAATAATAATAATAACAATAATAAGGATAATGATAGTTATAAGGATAAAGACAAGAGGAATAGCGATAATAATAATAAGAAGAAGAATAATAATAACAGTTATAGCGATTATAATATCAGTAAGAATGATAATAAGAAGAGTTATAGAGATAATAATAATGGTAAGAAGGATAATAATAAAAGTTATAAGGATAAAGGCAAGAGTAATACTGATAATAACAATAGAATAAGTATAATAATAACAGTTATAGCGATAATAATAATAGTAATAAGGATGATAAAAACAGTTATAGCGATAATAATAATAGTAATAAGGATAATAATAATATTTATGAGGATAAAGACCAGAGTAATACGGATAGTAACAATAGAATAAGGATAATAATAATAGTTATAAGGATGAAGGCAAGAGTAATACGGATAGTAACGATAGAATAAGGATAATGATAACAGTTATAGCGATAATAATAATAATAATAATAAGGATAATAATAGTTATAGGGATAAAGACAAGAGGAATAGGGATAATAATAATAATAATAAGAATAATAATAACAGTTGTAGCGATAATAATAATAGTTATATGGATAAAGACCAGAGTAATACGGATAGTAACAATAGAATAAGGATATTAATAATAGTTATGAGGATGAAGGCAAGAGTAATACGGATAGTAACAATAGAATAAGGATAATAATAATAGTTATAAGGATAAAGACCAGAGTAATACGGATAGTAACAATAGAATAAGGATAATAATAACAGTTATAGCGATAATAATAATAGTAATAAGGATGATAATAACAGTTATAGCGATAATAATAATAGTAATAAGGATAATAATAATAGTTATGAGGATAAAGACCAGAGTAATACAAATAGTAACAATAGAATAAGGATAACAATAATAGTTATAAGGATAAAGACAAGAGTAATACGGATAGTAACAATAGAATAAGGATAATGATAACAGTTATAGCGATAATAATAACAGTAAGAATGATAATAAAAACATTTATACAGATAATAATAATGATAATTAGGATAATAATAAAAGTTATAAGGATAAAGGCAAGAGTAGTAAAGATAGTAATAATAGAAAATGGATAATAATAACAGTTATAGGGATAATAATAATAGTAATAAGGATAATAATAAAAGTTATAAGGATAAAGGCAAGAGTAATACGGATAGTAACAATAGAATAATGATAATAATAACAGTTATAGCGATAATAATATAAGTAATATGGATAATAATAACAGTTATAGCGATAATAATAATAGTAATAAGGACAATAATAACAGTTATAGCGCTAATAATAATAATAATAAGGATAAAAATAATAGTTTTAAGGATAAGGACAACAGTAGTACGGATTGTAACAATAGAATATGGATAATAATGACAGTAATAGCGATAATAATAATAATAATAATAAGGATAATAATAATAGTTATAAGGATAAAAGCAAGAGTAATGCTGATAGTAACAATAGAATAAGGATAATAATAATAGTTATAAGGATAAAGACAGGAGGAATAGTGATAATAATAATAGTAATAGGAATATTAATAATAGTTATAAGGATAAAGGCAAGATTAATACGGATAGTAACAATTGAATAAGGATAATAATAATAGTTATAAGGATAAAGACCGGAGTAATACGGATAGTAACAATAGAATAAGGATAATAATAATAGTTATAAGGATAAAGACAAGAGGAATAGGGATAGTAATAATAGAATATGGATAATAATAACAGTTATAGCGATAATAATAATAATAATAAGGATAATAATAATAGTTATAAGGATAAAGACAAGAGGAATAGGGACAATAACAAGAATAATAAGAATAATAATAACAGTTATAGCGATAATAATAATAGTAATAAGGATAATAATAATAGTTATAAGGATAAAGACAAGAGGAATAGGGACAGTAATAATAGAATAAGGACAATAATAACAGTTATAGCGACAATAATAATAATAATAAGGATAATAATAATAGTTATAAGGATAAAGACAAGAGGAATAGGGATAATAATAATAATAAGAAGAATAATAATAACAGTTATAGCGATTATAATATCAGTAAGAATGATAATAGGAAGAGTTATAGAGATAATAATAATGGTAAGAAGGATGATAATAAAAGTTATAAGGATAAAGGCAAGAGTAATACTGATAATAACAATAGAATAAGGATAATAATAACAGATATAGCGATAAGAATAATAATGGCATAAATATAATAATAACAGTTATAGCGATAATAATAACAGAAAGAATGATAATAAGAACATTTATAGAGATAATAATAATGGTAATAAGTATAACAATAATAGTTATAAGGATAAAGGCAAGAGTAGTACGGATAGTAACAATAGAATATGGATAATAATGACAGTAATAGCGATAATAATAATAATAATAAGGATAATAATGATAGTTATAAGGATAAAGGCAAGAGTAATACGGATAGTAACAATAGAATAAGGATAATAATAACAGATATAGCGATAATAATAATTATAATAATAATAATAACGATAATAATAATAGTTATAAGGATAAAGACAAGAGGAATAGGGATAGTAATAATAGAATATGGATAATAATAACAGTTATAGCGATAATAATAATAGTAATAAGGATAATAATAATAGTTATGAGGATAAAGACCAGAGTAATACGGATAGTAACAATAGAATAAGGATAACAATAATAGTTATAAGGATAAAGACAAGAGTAATACGGATAGTAACAATAGAATAAGGATAATGATAACAGTTATAGCGATAATAATAACAGTAAGAATGATAATAAAAACATTTATACAGATAATAATAATGATAATTAGGATAATAATAAAAGTTATAAGGATAAAGGCAAGAGTAGTAAAGATAGTAATAATAGAAAATGGATAATAATAACAGTTATAGCGATAATAATAATAGTAATATGGATAATAATAAAAGTTATAAGGATAAAGGCAAGAGTAATACGGATAGTAACAATAGAATAATGATAATAATAACAGTTATAGCGATAATAATATAAGTAATATGGATAATAATAACAGTTATAGCGATAATAATAATAGTAATAAGGACAATAATAACAGTTATAGCGCTAATAATAATAATAATAAGGATAAAAATAATAGTTTTAAGGATAAGGACAACAGTAGTACGGATTGTAACAATAGAATATGGATAATAATGACAGTAATAGCGATAATAATAATAATAATAATAAGGATAATAATAATAGTTATAAGGATAAAGGCAAGAGTAATGCTGATAGTAACAATAGAATAAGGATAATAATAATAGTTATAAGGATAAAGACAGGACGAATAGTGATAATAATAATAGTAATAGGAATATTAATAATAGTTATAAGGATAAAGGCAAGATTAATACGGATAGTAACAATTGAATAAGGATAATAATAATAGTTATAAGGATAAAGACCGGAGTAATACGGATAGTAACAATAGAATAAGGATAATAATAATAGTTATAAGGATAAAGACAAGAGGAATAGGGATAGTAATAATAGAATATGGATAATAATAACAGTTATAGCGATAATAATAATAATAATAAGGATAATAATAATAGTTATAAGGATAAAGACAAGAGGAATAGGGACAATAACAAGAATAATAAGAATAATAATAACAGTTATAGCGATAATAATAATAGTAATAAGGATAATAATAATAGTTATAAGGATAAAGACAAGAGGAATAGGGACAGTAATAATAGAATAAGGACAATAATAACAGTTATAGCGACAATAATAATAATAATAAGGATAATAATAATAGTTATAAGGATAAAGACAAGAGGAATAGGGATAATAATAATAATAAGAAGAATAATAATAACAGTTATAGCGATTATAATATCAGTAAGAATGATAATAGGAAGAGTTATAGAGATAATAATAATGGTAAGAAGGATAATAATAAAAGTTATAAGGATAAAGGCAAGAGTAATACTGATAATAACAATAGAATAAGGATAATAATAACAGATATAGCGATAAGAATAATAATGGCATAAATATAATAATAACAGTTATAGCGATAATAATAACAGAAAGAATGATAATAAGAACATTTATAGAGATAATAATAATGGTAATAAGTATAACAATAATAGTTATAAGGATAAAGGCAAGAGTAGTACGGATAGTAACAATAGAATATGGATAATAATGACAGTAATAGCGATAATAATAATAATAATAAGGATAATAATGATAGTTATAAGGATAAAGGCAAGAGTAATACGGATAGTAACAATAGAATAAGGATAATAATAACAGATATAGCGATAATAATAATTATAATAATAATAATAACGATAATAATAATAGTTATAAGGATAAAGACAGGAGGAATAGTGATAATAATAATAGTAATAGGAATATTAATAATAGTTATAAGGATAAAGACAAGATTAATACGGATAGTAACAATAGAGTAAGGATAATAATAATAGTTATAAGGATAAGGACAAGAGGAATAGGGATAGTAATAATCGAAAATGGATAATAATAACAGTTATAGCGATAATAATAATAGTAATAAGGATAATAATAAAAGTTATAAGGATAAAGGCAAGAGTAATACGGATAGTAACAATAGAATAATGATAATAATAACAGTTATAGCGATAATAATATAAGTAATATGGATAATAATAACAGTTATAGCAATAACAATAATAGTAATAAGGATAATAATAACAGTTATAGCGATAATACTAATAGTAATAAGGATAATAATAATAGTTATGAGGATAAAGACCAGTGTAATACGGATAGTAACAATAGAATAAGGATAATAATAATAGTTATAAGGATGGAGGCAAGAGTAATACGGATAGTAACGATAGAATAAGGATAATGATAACAGTTATAGCGATAATAATAATAATAATAATAAGGATAATAATAGTTATAAGGATAAAGACAAGAGGAATAGGGATAATAATAATAATAATAAGAATAATAATAACAGTTGTAGCGATAATAATAATAGTTATATGGATAAAGACCAGAGTAATACGGATAGTAACAATAGAATAAGGATATTAATAATAGTTATAAGGATGAAGGCAAGAGTAATACGGATAGTAACAATAGAATAAGGATAATAATAATAGTTATAAGGATAAAGACCAGAGTAATACGGATAGTAACAATAGAATAAGGATAATAATAACAGTTATAGCGATAATAATAATAGTAATAAGGATGATAATAACAGTTATAGCGATAATAATAATAGTAATAAGGATAATAATAACAGTTATACCAATAATAATAATAACAATAATAAGGATAATGATAGTTATAAGGATAAAGACAAGAGGAATAGCGATAATAATAATAAGAAGAAGAATAATAATAACAGTTATAGCGATTATAATATCAGTAAGAATGATAATAAGAAGAGTTATAGAGATAATAATAATGGTAAGAAGGATAATAATAAAAGTTATAAGGATAAAGGCAAGAGTAATACTGATAATAACAATAGAATAAGTATAATAATAACAGTTATAGCGATAATAATAATAGTAATAAGGATGATAAAAACAGTTATAGCGATAATAATAATAGTAATAAGGATAATAATAATATTTATGAGGATAAAGACCAGAGTAATACGGATAGTAACAATAGAATAAGGATAATAATAATAGTTATAAGGATGAAGGCAAGAGTAATACGGATAGTAACGATAGAATAAGGATAATGATAACAGTTATAGCGATAATAATAATAATAATAATAAGGATAATAATAGTTATAGGGATAAAGACAAGAGGAATAGGGATAATAATAATAATAATAAGAATAATAATAACAGTTGTAGCGATAATAATAATAGTTATATGGATAAAGACCAGAGTAATACGGATAGTAACAATAGAATAAGGATATTAATAATAGTTATGAGGATGAAGGCAAGAGTAATACGGATAGTAACAATAGAATAAGGATAATAATAATAGTTATAAGGATAAAGACCAGAGTAATACGGATAGTAACAATAGAATAAGGATAATAATAACAGTTATAGCGATAATAATAATAGTAATAAGGATGATAATAACAGTTATAGCGATAATAATAATAGTAATAAGGATAATAATAATAGTTATGAGGATAAAGACCAGAGTAATACAAATAGTAACAATAGAATAAGGATAACAATAATAGTTATAAGGATAAAGACAAGAGTAATACGGATAGTAACAATAGAATAAGGATAATGATAACAGTTATAGCGATAATAATAACAGTAAGAATGATAATAAAAACATTTATACAGATAATAATAATGATAATTAGGATAATAATAAAAGTTATAAGGATAAAGGCAAGAGTAGTAAAGATAGTAATAATAGAAAATGGATAATAATAACAGTTATAGCGATAATAATAATAGTAATAAGGATAATAATAAAAGTTATAAGGATAAAGGCAAGAGTAATACGGATAGTAACAATAGAATAATGATAATAATAACAGTTATAGCGATAATAATATAAGTAATATGGATAATAATAACAGTTATAGCGATAATAATAATAGTAATAAGGACAATAATAACAGTTATAGCGCTAATAATAATAATAATAAGGATAAAAATAATAGTTTTAAGGATAAGGACAACAGTAGTACGGATTGTAACAATAGAATATGGATAATAATGACAGTAATAGCGATAATAATAATAATAATAATAAGGATAATAATAATAGTTATAAGGATAAAGGCAAGAGTAATGCTGATAGTAACAATAGAATAAGGATAATAATAATAGTTATAAGGATAAAGACAGGAGGAATAGTGATAATAATAATAGTAATAGGAATATTAATAATAGTTATAAGGATAAAGGCAAGATTAATACGGATAGTAACAATTGAATAAGGATAATAATAATAGTTATAAGGATAAAGACCGGAGTAATACGGATAGTAACAATAGAATAAGGATAATAATAATAGTTATAAGGATAAAGACAAGAGGAATAGGGATAGTAATAATAGAATATGGATAATAATAACAGTTATAGCGATAATAATAATAATAATAAGGATAATAATAATAGTTATAAGGATAAAGACAAGAGGAATAGGGACAATAACAAGAATAATAAGAATAATAATAACAGTTATAGCGATAATAATAATAGTAATAAGGATAATAATAATAGTTATAAGGATAAAGACAAGAGGAATAGGGACAGTAATAATAGAATAAGGACAATAATAACAGTTATAGCGACAATAATAATAATAATAAGGATAATAATAATAGTTATAAGGATAAAGACAAGAGGAATAGGGATAATAATAATAAGAAGAAGAATAATAATAACAGTTATAGCGATTATAATATCAGTAAGAATGATAATAGGAAGAGTTATAGAGATAATAATAATGGTAAGAAGGATAATAATAAAAGTTATAAGGATAAAGGCAAGAGTAATACTGATAATAACAATAGAATAAGGATAATAATAACAGATATAGCGATAAGAATAATAATGGCATAAATATAATAATAACAGTTATAGCGATAATAATAATAGTAATAAGGATAATAATAATAGTTATAAGGATATAGACAAGAGTAATACGGATAGTAACAATAGAATAAGGATAATAATAATAGTTATAAGGATGAAGGCAAGAGTAATACGGATAGTAACGATAGAATAAGGATAATGATAACAGTTATAGCGATAATAATAATAATAATAATAAGGATAATAATAGTTATAGGGATAAAGACAAGAGGAATAGGGATAATAATAATAATAATAAGAATAATAATAACAGTTGTAGCGATAATAATAATAGTTATATGGATAAAGACCAGAGTAATACGGATAGTAACAATAGAATAAGGATATTAATAATAGTTATGAGGATGAAGGCAAGAGTAATACGGATAGTAACAATAGAATAAGGATAATAATAATAGTTATAAGGATAAAGACCAGAGTAATACGGATAGTAACAATAGAATAAGGATAATAATAACAGTTATAGCGATAATAATAATAGTAATAAGGATGATAATAACAGTTATAGCGATAATAATAATAGTAATAAGGATAATAATAATAGTTATGAGGATAAAGACCAGAGTAATACAAATAGTAACAATAGAATAAGGATAACAATAATAGTTATAAGGATAAAGACAAGAGTAATACGGATAGTAACAATAGAATAAGGATAATGATAACAGTTATAGCGATAATAATAACAGTAAGAATGATAATAAAAACATTTATACAGATAATAATAATGATAATTAGGATAATAATAAAAGTTATAAGGATAAAGGCAAGAGTAGTAAAGATAGTAATAATAGAAAATGGATAATAATAACAGTTATAGCGATAATAATAATAGTAATAAGGATAATAATAAAAGTTATAAGGATAAAGGCAAGAGTAATACGGATAGTAACAATAGAATAATGATAATAATAACAGTTATAGCGATAACAATATAAGTAATATGGATAATAATAACAGTTATAGCGATAATAATAATAGTAATAAGGACAATAATAACAGTTATAGCGCTAATAATAATAATAATAAGGATAAAAATAATAGTTTTAAGGATAAGGACAACAGTAGTACGGATTGTAACAATAGAATATGGATAATAATGACAGTAATAGCGATAATAATAATAATAATAATAAGGATAATAATAATAGTTATAAGGATAAAGGCAAGAGTAATGCTGATAGTAACAATAGAATAAGGATAATAATAATAGTTATAAGGATAAAGACAGGAGGAATAGTGATAATAATAATAGTAATAGGAATATTAATAATAGTTATAAGGATAAAGGCAAGATTAATACGGATAGTAACAATTGAATAAGGATAATAATAATAGTTATAAGGATAAAGACCGGAGTAATACGGATAGTAACAATAGAATAAGGATAATAATAATAGTTATAAGGATAAAGACAAGAGGAATAGGGATAGTAATAATAGAATATGGATAATAATAACAGTTATAGCGATAATAATAATAATAATAAGGATAATAATAATAGTTATAAGGATAAAGACAAGAGGAATAGGGACAATAACAAGAATAATAAGAATAATAATAACAGTTATAGCGATAATAATAATAGTAATAAGGATAATAATAATAGTTATAAGGATAAAGACAAGAGGAATAGGGACAGTAATAATAGAATAAGGACAATAATAACAGTTATAGCGACAATAATAATAATAATAAGGATAATAATAATAGTTATAAGGATAAAGACAAGAGGAATAGGGATAATAATAATAAGAAGAAGAATAATAATAACAGTTATAGCGATTATAATATCAGTAAGAATGATAATAGGAAGAGTTATAGAGATAATAATAATGGTAAGAAGGATAATAATAAAAGTTATAAGGATAAAGGCAAGAGTAATACTGATAATAACAATAGAATAAGGATAATAATAACAGATATAGCGATAAGAATAATAATGGCATAAATATAATAATAACAGTTATAGCGATAATAATAACAGAAAGAATGATAATAAGAACATTTATAGAGATAATAATAATGGTAATAAGTATAACAATAATAGTTATAAGGATAAAGGCAAGAGTAGTACGGATAGTAACAATAGAATATGGATAATAATGACAGTAATAGCGATAATAATAATAATAATAAGGATAATAATGATAGTTATAAGGATAAAGGCAAGAGTAATACGGATAGTAACAATAGAATAAGGATAATAATAACAGATATAGCGATAATAATAATTATAATAATAATAATAACGATAATAATAATAGTTATAAGGATAAAGACAGGAGGAATAGTGATAATAATAATAGTAATAGGAATATTAATAATAGTTATAAGGATAAAGACAAGATTAATACGGATAGTAACAATAGAGTAAGGATAATAATAATAGTTATAAGGATAAAGACCAGAGTAATACGGATAGTAACAATAGAATAAGGATAATAATAATAGTTATAAGGATAAAGACAAGAGGAATAGGGATAGTAATAATCGAAAATGGATAATAATAACAGTTATAGCGATAATAATAATAGTAATAAGGATAATAATAAAAGTTATAAGGATAAAGGCAAGAGTAATACGGATAGTAACAATAGAATAATGATAATAATAACAGTTATAGCGATAATAATATAAGTAATATGGATAATAATAACAGTTATAGCAATAACAATAATAGTAATAAGGATAATAATAACAGTTATAGCGATAATACTAATAGTAATAAGGATAATAATAATAGTTATGAGGATAAAGACCAGTGTAATACGGATAGTAACAATAGAATAAGGATAATAATAATAGTTATAAGGATGAAGGCAAGAGTAATACGGATAGTAACGATAGAATAAGGATAAGGATAACAGTTATAGCGATAATAATAATAGTAATAAGGACAATAATAACTGTTATAGCGATAATAATAATAATAATAAGGATAATAATAATAGTTATAAGGATAACGACAAGAGGAATAGGGATAATAATAATAATAATAAGTATAATATTAACAGTTATAGCGATAATACTAATAGTAATAAGGATAATAATAATAGTTATGAGGATAAAGACCAGAGTAATACTGATAGTAACAATAGAATAAGGATAATAATAATAGTTATAAGGATAACGACAAGAGGAATAGGGATAATAGTAATAATAATAAGTATAATATTAACAGTTATAGCGATAATAATAATAGTAATAAGGATAATAATAACAGTTATAGCGATAATAATAATAGTTATATGGATAAAGACCAGAGTAATACGGATAGTAACAATAGAATAAGGATAATAATAATAGTTATAAGGATAAAGGCAAGAGTAATACTGATAGTAACAATAGAATAAGGATAATGATAACAGTAATAGCGATAATAATAATAGTAATAAGGACAATAATAACAGTTATAGCGCTAATAATAATAATAATAAGGATAAAAATAATAGTTTTAAGGATAAGGACAACAGTAGTACGGATTGTAACAATAGAATATGGATAATAATGACAGTAATAGCGATAATAATAATAATAATAATAAGGATAATAATAATAGTTATAAGGATAAAGGCAAGAGTAATGCTGATAGTAACTATAGAATAAGGATAATAATAATAGTTATAAGGATAAAGACAGGAGGAATAGTGATAATAATAATAGTAATAGGAATATTAATAATAGTTATAAGGATAAAGACAAGATTAATACGGATAGTAACAATTGAATAAGGATAATAATAATAGTTATAAGGATAAAGACCGGAGTAATACGGATAGTAACAATAGAATAAGGATAATAATAACAGTTATAGCGATAATAATATAAGTAATATGGATAATAATAACAGTTATAGCAATAACAATAATAGTAATGAGGATAATAATAACAGTTATAGCGATAATACTAATAGTAATAAGGATAATAATAATAGTTATGAGGATAAAGACCAGTGTAATACGGATAGTAACAATAGAATAAGGATAATAATAATAGTTATAAGGATGAAGGCAAGAGTAATACGGATAGTAACGATAGAATAAGGATAAGGATAACAGTTATAGCGATAATAATAATAGTAATAAGGACAATAATAACTGTTATAGCGATAATAATAATAATAATAATAGTTATAAGGATAACGACAAGAGGAATAGGGATAATAATAATAATAATAAGTATAATATTAACAGTTATAGCGATAATACTAATAGTAATAAGGATAATAATAATAGTTATGAGGATAAAGACCAGAGTAATACGGATAGTAACAATAGAATAAGGATAATAATAATAGTTATACGGATAACGACAAGAGGAATAGGGATAATAGTAATAATAATAAGTATAATATTAACAGTTATAGCGATAATAATAATAGTAATAAGGATAATAATAACAGTTATAGCGATAATAATAATAGTTATATGGATAAAGACCAGAGTAATACGGATAGTAACAATAGAATAAGGATAATAATAATAGTTATAAGGATAAAGGCAAGAGTAATACTGATAGTAACAATAGAATAAGGATAATGATAACAGTAATAGCGATAATAATAATAGTAATAAGGACAATAATAACAGTTATAGCGCTAATAATAATAATAATAAGGATAAAAATAATAGTTTTAAGGATAAGGACAACAGTAGTACGGATTGTAACAATAGAATATGGATAATAATGACAGTAATAGCGATAATAATAATAATAATAATAAGGATAATAATAATAGTTATAAGGATAAAGACAAGATTAATACGGATAGTAACAATTGAATAAGGATAATAATAATAGTTATAAGGATAAAGACAGGAGTAATACGGATAGTAACAATAGAATAAGGATAATAATAATAGTTATAAGGATAAAGACAAGAGGAATAGGGATAGTAATAATAGAAAATGGATAATAATAACAGTTATAGCGATAATAATAATAGTAATAAGGATAATAATAAAAGTTATAAGGATAAAGGCAAGAGTAATACGGATAGTAACAATAGAATAATGATAATAATAACAGTTATAGCGATAATAATATAAGTAATATGGATAATAATAACAGTTATAGCGATAATAATAATAGTAATAAGGACAATAATAACAGTTATAGCGCTAATAATAATAATAATAAGGATAAAAATAATAGTTTTAAGGATAAGGACAACAGTAGTACGGATTGTAACAATAGAATATGGATAATAATGACAGTAATAGCGATAATAATAATAATAATAATAAGGATAATAATAATAGTTATAAGGATAAGGGCAAGAGTAATGCTGATAGTAACAATAGAATAAGGATAATAATAATAGTTATAAGGATAAAGACAGGAGGAATAGTGATAATAATAATAGTAATAGGAATATTAATAATAGTTATAAGGATAAAGGCAAGATTAATACGGATAGTAACAATTGAATAAGGATAATAATAATAGTTATAAGGATAAAGACCGGAGTAATACGGATAGTAACAATAGAATAAGGATAATAATAATAGTTATAAGGATAAAGACAAGAGGAATAGGGATAGTAATAATAGAATATGGATAATAATAACAGTTATAGCGATAATAATAATAATAATAAGGATAATAATAATAGTTATAAGGATAAAGACAAGAGGAATAGGGACAATAACAAGAATAATAAGAATAATAATAACAGTTATAGCGATAATAATAATAGTAATAAGGATAATAATAATAGTTATAAGGATAAAGACAAGAGGAATAGGGATAATAATAATAATAAGAAAATAATAATAACAGTTATAGCGATTATAATATCAGTAAGAATGATAATAGGAAGAGTTATAGAGATAATAATAATGGTAAGAAGGATAATAATAAAAGTTATAAGGATAAAGGCAAGACTAATACTGATAATAACAATAGAATAAGGATAATAATAACAGATATAGCGATAAGAATAATAATGGCATAAATATAATAATAACAGTTATAGCGATAATAATAACAGAAAGAATGATAATAAGAACATTTATAGAGATAATAATAATGGTAATAAGTATAACAATAATAGTTATAAGGATAAAGGCAAGAGTAGTACGGATAGTAACAATAGAATATGGATAATAATGACAGTAATAGCGATAATAATAATAATAATAAGGATAATAATGATAGTTATAAGGATAAAGGCAAGAGTAATACGGATAGTAACAATAGAATAAGGATAATAATAACAGATATAGCGATAATAATAATTATAATAATAATAATAACGATAATAATAATAGTTATAAGGATAAAGACAGGAGGAATAGTGATAATAATAATAGTAATAGGAATATTAATAATAGTTATAAGGATAAAGACAAGATTAATACGGATAGTAACAATAGAGTAAGGATAATAATAATAGTTATAAGGATAAAGACCAGAGTAATACGGATAGTAACAATAGAATAAGGATAATAATAATAGTTATAAGGATAAAGACAAGAGGAATAGGGATAGTAATAATCGAAAATGGATAATAATAACAGTTATAGCGATAATAATAATAGTAATAAGGATAATAATAAAAGTTATAAGGATAAAGGCAAGAGTAATACGGATAGTAACAATAGAATAATGATAATAATAACAGTTATAGCGATAATAATATAAGTAATATGGATAATAATAACAGTTATAGCAATAACAATAATAGTAATAAGGATAATAATAACAGTTATAGCGATAATACTAATAGTAATAAGGATAATAATAATAGTTATGAGGATAAAGACCAGTGTAATACGGATAGTAACAATAGAATAAGGATAATAATAATAGTTATAAGGATGAAGGCAAGAGTAATACGGATAGTAACGATAGAATAAGGATAAGGATAACAGTTATAGCGATAATAATAATAGTAATAAGGACAATAATAACTGTTATAGCGATAATAATAATAATAATAAGGATAATAATAATAGTTATAAGGATAACGACAAGAGGAATAGGGATAATAATAATAATAATAAGTATAATATTAACAGTTATAGCGATAATACTAATAGTAATAAGGATAATAATAATAGTTATGAGGATAAAGACCAGAGTAATACGGATAGTAACAATAGAATAAGGATAATAATAATAGTTATAAGGATAACGACAAGAGGAATAGGGATAATAGTAATAATAATAAGTATAATATTAACAGTTATAGCGATAATAATAATAGTAATAAGGATAATAATAACAGTTATAGCGATAATAATAATAGTTATATGGATAAAGACCAGAGTAATACGGATAGTAACAATAGAATAAGGATAATAATAATAGTTATAAGGATAAAGGCAAGAGTAATACTGATAGTAACAATAGAATAAGGATAATGATAACAGTAATAGCGATAATAATAATAGTAATAAGGACAATAATAACAGTTATAGCGCTAATAATAATAATAATAAGGATAAAAATAATAGTTTTAAGGATAAGGACAACAGTAGTACGGATTGTAACAATAGAATATGGATAATAATGACAGTAATAGCGATAATAATAATAATAATAATAAGGATAATAATAATAGTTATAAGGATAAAGGCAAGAGTAATGCTGATAGTAACTATAGAATAAGGATAATAATAATAGTTATAAGGATAAAGACAGGAGGAATAGTGATAATAATAATAGTAATAGGAATATTAATAATAGTTATAAGGATAAAGACAAGATTAATACGGATAGTAACAATTGAATAAGGATAATAATAATAGTTATAAGGATAAAGACCGGAGTAATACGGATAGTAACAATAGAATAAGGATAATAATAACAGTTATAGCGATAATAATATAAGTAATATGGATAATAATAACAGTTATAGCAATAACAATAATAGTAATAAGGATAATAATAACAGTTATAGCGATAATACTAATAGTAATAAGGATAATAATAATAGTTATGAGGATAAAGACCAGTGTAATACGGATAGTAACAATAGAATAAGGATAATAATAATAGTTATAAGGATGAAGGCAAGAGTAATACGGATAGTAACGATAGAATAAGGATAAGGATAACAGTTATAGCGATAATAATAATAGTAATAAGGACAATAATAACTGTTCTAGCGATAATAATAATAATAATAAGGATAATAATAATAGTTATAAGGATAACGACAAGAGGAATAGGGATAATAATAATAATAATAAGTATAATATTAACAGTTATAGCGATAATACTAATAGTAATAAGGATAATAATAATAGTTATGAGGATAAAGACCAGAGTAATACGGATAGTAACAATAGAATAAGGATAATAATAATAGTTATAAGGATAACGACAAGAGGAATAGGGATAATAGTAATAATAATAAGTATAATATTAACAGTATATAGCGATAATAATAATAGTAATAAGGATAATGAATAACAGTTATAGCGATAATAATAATAGTTATATGGATAAAGACCAGAGTAATACGGATAGTAACAATAGAATAAGGATAATAATAATAGTTATAAGGATAAAGGCAAGAGTAATACTGATAGTAACAATAGAATAAGGATAATGATAACAGTAATAGCGATAATAATAATAGTAATAAGGACAATAATAACAGTTTATAGCGCTAATAATAATAATAATAAGGATAAAAATAATAGTTTTAAGGATAAGGACAACAGTAGTACGGATTGTAACAATAGAATATGGATAATAATGACAGTAATAGCGATAATAATAATAATAATAATAAGGATAATAATAATAGTTATAAGGATAAAGACAAGATTAATACGGATAGTAACAATTGAATAAGGATAATAATAATAGTTTATAAGGATAAAGACAGGAGTAATACGGATAGTAACAATAGAATAAGGATAATAATAATAGTTATAAGGATAAAGACAAGAGGAATAGGGATAGTAATAAATAGAATATGGATAATAATAACAGTTATAGCGATAATAATAATAGTAATAAGGATAATAATAACAGTTATAGCGATAATAATAATGAATAATAAGGATAATAATAATAGTTATAAGGATAAAGACAAGAGGAATAGGGACAATAACAAGAATAATAAGAATAATAATAACAGTTATAGCGATAATAATAATAGTAATAAGGATAATAATAATAGTTATAAGGATAAAGACAAGATTAATACGGATAGTAACAATTGAATAAGGATAATAATAATAGTTATAAGGATAAAGACCGGAGTAATACGGATAGTAACAATAGAATAAGGATAATAATAATAGTTATAAGGATAAAGACAAGAGGAATAGGGATAGTAATAATAGAATATGGATAATAATAACAGTTATAGCGATAATAATAATAGTAATAAGGATAATACATAACAGTTATAGCGATAATAATAATAATAATAAGGATAATAATAATAGTTATAAGGATAAAGACAAGAGGAATAGGGACAATAACAAGAATAATAAGAATAATAATAACAGTTTATAGCGATAATAATAATAGTAATAAGGATAATAATAATATTTATGAGGATAAAGACCAGAGTAATACGGATAGTAACAATAGAATAAGGATAATAATAATAGTTATAAGGATGAATGGCAAGAGTAATACGGATAAGTAACAATAGAATAAGGATATTAATAATAGTTATAAGGATGAAGGCAAGAGTAATACGGATAGTAACAATAGAATAAGGATAATAATAATAGTTATAAGGATAAAGACCAGAGTAATACGGATAGTAACAATAGAATAAGGATAATAATAACAGTTTATAGCGATAATAATAATAGTAATAAGGATGATAAATAACAGTGTATAGCGATAATAATAATAGTAATAAGGGATAATAATAATAGTTGATGAGGATGAAGGCAAGAGTAATACGGATAGTAACGATAGAATAAGGATAATGATAACAGTTATAAGCGATAATAATAATAGTTATTGGGATAATAATAATAGTTATAAGGATAAAGACAAGAGGAATAGGGATAGTAATAATAGAAAATGGATAATAATAACAGTATATAGCGATAATAATAATAGTAATAAGGATAATAATAAAAGTTATAAGGATAAAGGCAAGAGTAATACGGATAGTAACAATAGAATATAAGGAGTAATAATAACAGATTATAGCGATAATAATAATTATAATAATAATAATAACGATAATAATAGTAGTTATAAGGATAAAGACGGGAGGAATAGTGATAATAATAATAGTAATAGGAATATTAATAATAGTTATAAGGATAAAGACAAGATTAATACGGATAGTAACAATAGAATAAGGATAATAATAATAGTTATAAGGATAAAGACCAGAGTAATACGGATAGTAACAATAGAATAAGGATAATAATAATAGTGTATAGCGATAATAATAACAGAAAGAATGATAATAAGAACATTTATAGAGATAATAATAATGGTTAATAAGGATAATAATAAAAGTTATAAGGATAAAGGCAAGAGTAATACGGATAGTAACAATAGAATAAGGATAATAATAACAGTTATAGCGATAATAATAATAGTAATAAGGATGAATAATAACAGTTATAGCGATAATAATAATAGTAATAAGAATAATAATAACAGTTATAAGGATAAAGACAAGAGTAGTACGGATAGTAACAATAGAATAAGGATAATAATAACATTTATAGCGATAATAATAATAGTAATAAGAATAATAATAACAGTTATAACGATAATAATAATAGTAACAAGGATAATAATAACAGTTTATAGCGATAATAATAATAGTTATAAGGATAAAGACAAGAGTAATACGGATAGTAACAATAGAATATGGATAATAATGACAGTAATAGCGATAATAATAATAGTAATTGGGATAATAATAATAGTTATATAGATAAAGGCAAGAGTAATACGGATAGTAACAATAGAATAAGGATAATAATAACAGTTATAGCGATAATAATAATTATAATAATAATAATAAGGATAATAATAATAGTTATAAGGATAAAGGCAAGAGTAATACGGATAGTAACAATAGAATAGGGATAATAATAACAGTTATAGCGACAGTAATAATAATAATAAGAATAATTATAACAGTTATAAGGATAAAGACAAGAGAAATAGGGATAACAATAATAGTAATAAGAATAATAATAACAGTTATAAGGATAAAGACAAGAGTAGTACGGATAGTAACAATAGAATAAGGATAATAATAACATTTATAGCGATAATAATAATAGTAATAAGAATAATAATAACAGTTATAACGATAATAATAATAGTAACAAGGATAATAATAACAGTTATAGCGATAATAATAATAGTTATAAGGATAAAGACAAGAGTAATACGGATAGTAACAATAGAATAAGGATAATAATAACATTTATAGCGATAATAATAATAGCAATAAGAATAATAATAACAGTTATAGCGATAATAATAATAGTAATAAGGATAATAATTATAGTTATAAGGATAAAGACAAGAGGAATTGGGATAATAGTAATAGTAATAAGAATAGTAATAACAGTAATAATGATAATAATAACATTAATAGCGATAATAATAATAGTTATAAGGATAAAGACAAGAGGAATAGGGATAATAATAATAATAGTTATAAGGATAAAGACAAGAGTAATACGGATAGTAACAATAGAATGAGGATAATAATAATAGTTATAAGGATAAAGGCAAGAGGAATAGGGATAATAATAATAGTAATAAGAATAATAATAACAGTTATAAGGATAATGACAAGAGTAATACGGATAGTAACAATAGAATAAGGATAATAATAATAGTTATAAGGTTAAAGGCAAGCGTAATACGGATAGTAACAATAGAATAGGGATAATAATAACAGTTATAGCGACAGTAATAATAATAATAAGAATAATTATAACAGTTATAAGGATAAAGACAAGAGAAATAGGGATAATAATAATAGTAATAAGAATAATAATAACAGTTATAGCGATAATAATAATAGTTATAAGGATAAAGTCAAGAGTAATACGGATAGTAACAATAGAATATGGATAATAATAACAGTTATAGAGATAATAATAATAATAATAAGGATAATAATAAAAGCTATAAGGATAAAGGCAAGAGTAATACTGATAGTAACAATAGAATAAGGATAATAATAACAGTTATAGCGATAATAATAATAGTAATGAGGATAATAATAACAGTTATAGCGATAATAATGATAGTAATAAGGATAATAATAACAGTTATAGCGATAATAATAATAGTAATAAGGATGATAATAATAGGTGTAAGGATAAAGACAAGAGAAATAGGGATAATAATAATAGTAATCAGAATAATAATAACAGTTATAGCAATAATAATAATAGTAATAAGGATAATAATAATAGTTATAATTATAAACACAAGAGGAATAGGGATAGTAAGAATGGCATAAAGATAATAATAACAGTTATAGCGATAATAATAATAGTAATAAGGATAACAATAATAGTTACAAGGATAAAGACAAGAGTAATACGGATAGTAACAATAGAATAAGGATAATAATAACAGTCATAGCGATAATAATAATAGTGATAAGGATAATAATTATAGTTATAAGGATAAAGACAAGAGGAATAGGGATAATAGAATTGTAATAAGTATAGTAATAACAGCAATAATGATAATAATAACATTAATAGCGTTAATAATAATAGATATAAGAATAGGAATAACAGTTATAAGGATAAAGAGAAGAGTAATACTGATAGTAATAATAGAATAATGATAATAATAACAGTTAAAAGCGATAATAATAATAATAATAAGGATAATAATAATAGTTATAAGGATAAAGACAAGAGTAATACGGATAGTAACAATAGAATAATGATAATAATAACAGTTATAGCGATAATAATCATAGTAACAAGAATAATAATAACAGTTATAGCGATAATAATAATAGTAATATGGATAACAATAATAGTTATATGGATAAAGACAATAGTAATGCGGATAGTAACAATAGAATAAGGATAATAATAACATTAATAGCGATAGTAATAATAGATATAAGAATAGGAATAACAGTTATAAGGATAAAGAGAAGAGTAATACTGATAGTAATAATAGTATAAGGACAATAATAACAGTTATAGCGATAATAATAATAATAATAATAAGAATAATAATAATAGTTATAAGGATAAAGAGAAGAGTAATACGGATAGTAACAATAGAATAATGATAATAATAACAGTTATAGCGATAATAATAATAGTTATAAGGATAAAGACAAGAGGAATAGGGATAATAATAATAAGAATAATAATAATAACAGTTATAGCGATAATAATAATAGTAATAAGGATAATAATAACAGTTATAGCGATAATAATAATAATAATAAGGATAATAATAATAGTTATAAGGATAAAGACAAGAGGAATAGGGATAATAATAATAGAATAAGGATAATAATAACAGTTATAGCGATAATAAAATTATAATAAGGAGAACAATAATAGTTGTAGCGATAATAATAATAATAATAAGGCTAATGCTAATAGTTATACGGATAAAGACAAGGGGAGTAGGGATAATAATAATAGTTATAAGGATAATAATAATAGTTACAAGGATAAAGACAAGAGGAATAGGGATAATAATAATAATAATAAGAATAATAATAATAACAGTTATAGGGATAATAATAATAGTAATAAGGATAATAGTAACAGTTATAGCGATAATAATAATAATAATAAGGATAATAATAATAGTAATAAAGATAAAGACAAGAGAAATAGGGATAATAATAATAGTAATAAGAATAATAAGAACAGTTACAGCGATATTAAAATTATAATAAGAAGAATAATAATAGTTGTAGCGATAATAATAATAATAATAAGGATAATAATAATAGTTATAAGGATAAAGACAAGAGGAATAGGGATAATAATAATACTAATAAGGATAATAATAATAGTAATAAGGGTAAGAATAACAGTTATAGCGATAATAATAATAAGGTTAAACACTAGAGTAATACGGATAGTAACAATAGAATACGGATAATAATAACAGTTATAGCGATAGTAATAATAGATATAAGAATAGGAATAACAGTTATAAGGATAAAGAGAAGAGTAATACTGATAGTAATAATAGTATAAGGACAATAATAACAGTTATAGCGATAATAATAATAATAATAATAAGAATAATAATAATAGTTATAAGGATAAAGACAAGAGTAATACGGATAGTAACAATAGAATTAGGATAATAATAATAGTTATAAGGTTAAAGGCAAGCGTAATACGGATAGTAACAATAGAATAGGGATAATAATAACAGTTATAGCGCCAGTAATAATAATAATAAGAATAATTATAACAGTTATAAGGATAAAGACAAGAGTAATACGGATAGTAACAATAGAATAAGGATAATAATAACAGTTATAGCGATAATAATAATAGTAATAAGGATAATAATATCAGTTATAGCGATAATAATAATAATAATACGGATAATAATAATAGTTATAGCGATAATAATAATAGTAATAAGGATAATAATTATAGTTATAAGGATAAAGACAAGAGGAATTGGGATAATAGTAATAGTAATAAGAATGGTAATAACAGTAATAATGATAATAATAACATTAATAGCGATAATAATAATAGTTATAAGGATAAAGACAAGAGTAATACGGATAGTAACAATAGAATGAGGATAATAATAATAGTTATAAGGATAAAGGCAAGAGTAAAACGGATAGTAACAATAGAAGAAGGATAATAATAAGAGTTATAGCGATAACAATAATAATAATAAGAATAATAATAACAGTTATAGCGATAATAATAATAGTAATAAGGATAATAATAACAGTTATAGCGATAATAATAATGGCAATAAGGATAATAATAATAGTTATAAGGATAAAGACAAGAAATAATATGGATAGTAACAACAGAATAAGGATAATAATAACAGTTATAGCGATAATAATAATAGTAATAAGGATAATAATATCAGTTATAGCGATAATAATAATAATAATAGTTATAGCGATAATAATAATAGTAATAGGGATAATAATAACGGTTATAGCGATAACAATAATAATAATAAAGATAATGCTAATAGTTATACGGATAAAGATAAGGGGAGTAGGGATAATAATAATAGTTATAAGGATAAAGACAAGAGTAATAGGTATAGTAATAATAGAATAAGGATAATAATAACAGTCATAGCGATAATAATAATAGTAATAAGGATAATAATAACAGTTATAGCGATTATAATAATAGTAATAAGGTTAATAATAACAGTTATAGCGATAATAATAATAGTAATAAGGATAATAATAACAGTTATAGCGATAATAATAATAGTAATAAGGATAACAATAATAGTTACAAGGATAAAGACAAGAGTAATACGGATAGTAACAATAGAATAAGGATAATAATAACAGTCATAGCGATAATAATAATAGTAATAAGGATAATAATTATAGTTATAAGGATAAAGACAAGAGGAATAGGGATAATAGAATTGTAATAAGTATAGTAATAACAGCAATAATGATAATAATAACATTAATAGCGTTAATAATAATAGATATAAGAATAGGAATAACAGTTATAAGGATAAAGAGAAGAGTAATACTGATAGTAATAATAGAATAATGATAATAATAACAGTTAAAAGCGATAATAATAATAATAATAAGGATAATAATAATAGTTATAAGGATAAAGACAAGAGTAATACGGATAGTAACAATAGAATAATGATAATAATAACAGTTATAGCGATAATAATAATGGTAATAGGGGTAACAATAATAGTTATAAGGATAAAGACAAGAGTAATACGGATAGTAACAATAGAATAAGGATAATAAAAACATTTATAGCGATAATAATGATAGTAATAATAATAATAATAACAGTTATAGCGATAATAAAATTATAATAAGGAGAATAATAATAGTTGTAGCGATAATAATAATAATAATAAGGATAATGCTATTAGTTATACGGATAAAGACAAGGGGAGTAGGGATAATAATAATAGTTATAAGGATAAAGACAAGAGTAATAGGTATAGTAATAATAGAATAAGGATAATAATAACAGTTATAGCGATAATAATCATAGTAACAAGAATAATAATAACAGTTATAGCGATAATAATAATAGTAATAAGGTTAATAATAACAGTTATAGCGATAATAATAATAGTAATAAGGATAACAATAATAGTTACAAGGATAAAGACAAGAGTAATACGGATAGTAACAATAGAATAAGGATAATAATAACAGTCATAGCGATAATAATAATAGTAATAAGGATAATAATTATAGTTATAAGGATAAAGACAAGAGGAATAGGGATAATAGAATTGTAATAAGAATAGTAATAACAGCAATAATGATAATAATAACATTAATAGCGTTAATAATAATAGATATAAGAATAGGAATAACAGTTATAAGGATAAAGAGAAGAGTAATACTGATAGTAATAATAGAATAATGATAATAATAACAGTTAAAAGCGATAATAATAATAATACTAAGGATAATAATAATAGTTATAAGGATAAAGACAAGAGTAATACGGATAGTAACAATAGAATAATGATAATAATAACAGTTATAGCGATAATAATCATAGTAACAAGAATAATAATAACAGTTATAGCGATAATAATAATAGTAATATGGATAACAATAATAGTTATATGGATAAAGACAATAGTAATGCGGATAGTAACAATAGAATAAGGATAATAATAACATTAATAGCGATAGTAATAATAGATATAAGAATAGGAATAACAGTTATAAGGATAAAGAGAAGAGTAATACTGATAGTAATAATAGTATAAGGACAATAATAACAGTTATAGCGATAATAATAATAATAATAATAAGAATAATAATTATAGTTATAAGGATAAAGACAAGAGGAATAGGGATAATAGAATTGTAATAAGAATAGTAATAACAGCAATAATGATAATAATAACATTAATAGCGTTAATAATAATAGATATAAGAATAGGTATAACAGTTATAAGGATAAAGAGAAGAGTAATACTGATAGTAATAATAGAATAATGATAATAATAACAGTTAAAAGCGATAATAATAATAATAATAAGGATAATAATAATAGTTATAAGGATAAAGACAAGAGTAATACGGATAGTAACAATAGAATAATGATAATAATAACAGTTATAGCGATAATAATCATAGTAACAAGAATAATAATAACAGTTATAGCGATAATAATAATAGTAATATGGATAACAATAATAGTTATATGGATAAAGACAATAGTAATGCGGATAGTAACAATAGAATAAGGATAATAATAACATTAATAGCGATAGTAATAATAGATATAAGAATAGGAATAACAGTTATAAGGATAAAGAGAAGAGTAATACTGATAGTAATAATAGTATAAGGACAATAATAACAGTTATAGCGATAATAATAATAATAATAATAAGAATAATAATAATAGTTATAAGGATAAAGAGAAGAGTAATACGGATAGTAACAATAGAATAATGATAATAATAACAGTTATAGCGATAATAATAATAGTTATAAGGATAAAGACAAGAGGAATAGGGATAATAATAATAAGAATAATAATAATAACAGTTATAGCGATAATAATAATAGTAATAAGGATAATAATAACAGTTATAGCGATAATAATAATAATAATAAGGATAATAATAATAGTTATAAGGATAAAGACAAGAGGAATAGGGATAATAATAATAGAATAAGGATAATAATAACAGTTATAGCGATAATAAAATTATAATAAGGAGAACAATAATAGTTGTAGCGATAATAATAATAATAATAAGGCTAATGCTAATAGTTATACGGATAAAGACAAGGGGAGTAGGGATAATAATAATAATAATAAGAATAATAATAATAACAGTTATAGGGATAATAATAATAGTAATAAGGATAATAATAACAGTTATAGCGATAATAATAATAATAATAAGGATAATAATAATAGTTACAAGGATAAAGACAAGAGGAATAGGGATAATAATAATAATAATAAGAATAATAATAATAACAGTTATAGGGATAATAATAATAGTTTAAAGGATAATAGTAACAGTTATAGCGATAATAATAATAACAATAAGGATAATAATAATAGTAATAAAGATAAAGACAAGAGAAATAGGGATAATAATAATAGTAATAAGAATAATAAGAACAGTTACAGCGATATTAAAATTATAATAAGAAGAATAATAATAGTTGTAGCGATAATAATAACAATAATAAGGATAATAATAATAGTTATAAGGATAAAGACAAGAGGAATAGGGATAATAATAATACTAATAAGGATAATAATAATAGTAATAAGGGTAAGAATAACAGTTATAGCGATAATAATAATAAGGTTAAACACTAGAGTAATACGGATAGTAACAATAGAATACGGATAATAATAACAGTTATAGCGATAGTAATAATAGATATAAGAATAGGAATAACAGTTATAAGGATAAAGAGAAGAGTAATACTGATAGTAATAATAGTATAAGGACAATAATAACAGTTATAGCGATAATAATAATAATAATAATAAGGATAATAATAATAGTAATAAAGATAAAGACAAGAGAAATAGGGATAATAATAATAAGAATAATAATAATAACAGTTAAAGCGATAATAATAATAGTAATAAGGATAATAATAACAGTTATAGCGATAATAATAATAATAATAAGGATAATAATAATAAGGCTAATGCTAATAGTTATACGGATAAAGACAAGGGGAGTAGGGATAATAATAAGAGTTATAAGGATAATAATAATAGTTACAAGGATAAAGACAAGAGGAATAGGGATAATAATAAGAGTTATAGCGATAATAATAATAATAATAAGGATAATAATAATAGATATAAGGATAAAGACAAGAGGAATAGTGATAATAATAATACTAATAAGGATAATAATAATAGTAATAAGGGTAAGAATAACAGTTATAGCGATAATAATAATAATAATAAGGTTAAAGACTAGAGTAATACGGATAGTAACAATAGAATACGGATAATAAAAACATTTATAGCGATAATAATAATAGTACTAAGGATAGTATTAATAGTTATGAGGATAAAGACAAGAGTAATACGGATGGTAACTATAGAATAAGGGTAATAATAATAGTTATAAGGATAAAGGCAATAGTAATGCGGATAGTAACAATAGAATAAGGATAATAATAACAGTCATAGCGATAATAATAATAGTAATAAGGATAATAATAACAGTTATAGCGATTATAATAATAGTAATAAGGTTAATAATAGCAGTTATAGCGATAATAATAATAGTAATAAGGATAACAATAATAGTTACAAGGATAAAGACAAGAGTAATACGGATAGAAACAATAGAATAAGGATAATAATAACAGTCATAGCGATAATAATAATAGTAATAAGGATAATAATTATAGTTATAAGGATAAAGACAAGAGGAATAGGGATAATAGAATTGTAATAAGAATAGTAATAACAGCAATAATGATAATAATAACATTAATAGCGTTAATAATAATAGATATAAGAATAGGAATAACAGTTATAAGGATAAAGAGAAGAGTAATAACTGATAGTAATAATAGAATAAGGACAATAATAACAGTTATAGCGATAATAATAATAATAATAATAAGGATAATAATAATAGTTATAAGGATAAAGACAAGAGTAATACGGATAGTAAAAATAGAATAATGATAATAATAACAGTTATAGCGATAATAATAATAGTTATAAGGATAAAGACAAGAGGAATAGGGATAATAATAATAAGAATAATAATAATAACAGTTAAAGCGATAATAATAATAGTAATAAGGATAATAATAACAGTTATAGCGATAATAATAATAATAATAAGGATAATAATAATAGTTATAAGGATAAAGACAAGAGGAATAGGGATAATAATAATAGAATAAGGATAATAATAACAGTTATAGCGATAATAAAATTATAATAAGGAGAACAGTAATAGTTGTAGCGATAATAATAATAATAATAAGGCTAATGCTAATAGTTATACGGATAAAGACAAGGGGAGTAGGGATAATAATAAGAGTTATAAGGATAATAATAATAGTTACAAGGATAAAGACAAGAGGAATAGGGATAATAATAAGAGTTATAGCGATGATAATAATAATAATAAGGATAATAATAATAGTTATAAGGATAAAGACAAGAGGAATAGTGATAATAATAATACTAATAAGGATAATAATAATAGTAATAAGGGTAAGAATAACAGTTATAGCGATAATAATAATAATAATAAGGTTAAAGACTAGAGTAATACGGATAGTAACAATAGAATACGGATAATAATAACAGTTATAGCGATAATAATAATAACAATAAGGATAATAATAATAGTTATAAGGATAAAGACAAGAGTAATAGGGATAATAATAATAGTCATAAGGATAAAGGCAAGAGTAATACTTATAGTAACAATGGAATAAGGATTATGATAACAGTTATAGCGATAATAATAATAGTAATGAGGATAATAATAACAGTAAGAATGATAATAATAACAGTTATAGCTATAATACTAATAGTTATAAGAATAAAGGCAAGTGGAATATGGATAATAATAATAGTAATAAGAATAATAATAACAGTTATAGCGGTAATAATAATAGTAATAAGGATATTAATAATAGTTATAAGGATAAAGACATGAGGAATAGGGATAATAATAATAATAATAAGAATAATAATAACAGTCATAGCGATAATAATAATAGTAATAAGGATAATAATAACAGTTATAGCGATAATAATAATAGTCATAAGGATAAAGACAAGAGGAATAGGGATAATAATAATAGTAATAAGAATAATAATAACAGTTATAAGGATAATGACAAGAGAAATACGGATAGTAACAATAGAATAAGGATAATAATAATAGTTATAAGGTTAAAGGCAAGCGTAATACGGATAGTGACAATAGAATAGGGATGATAATAATAACAGTTATAGCGACAGTAATAATAATAATAAGAATAATAATAATAGTTATAAGGATAAAGACAAGAATAATACGGATAGTAACAATAGAATAAGGATAATAATAACAGTCATAGCGATAATAATAATAGTAATAAGGATAATAATAATTATAAGTATAAAGACAAGAGAAATAGGGATAATAATAATAAAAATACGGATAATAATAACAGTTATAGCGATAATAATAATAACAATAAGGATAATAATAATAGTTATAAGGATAAAGACAAGAGAAATAGGGATAATAATAATAGTAATAAGAATAATAATAACAGTTATAGCGATAATAATAATAGTAATAAGAATAATAATAATAGTTATAAGGATAAAGACAAGAGGAATAGGGATAATAAAAATAGTAATAAGAATAATAATAACAGTTATAAGGATAATGACAAGAGTAATACGGATAGTAACAATAGAATAAGGATAATAATAATAGTTATAAGGTTAAAGGCAAGCGTAATACGGATAGTAACAATAGAATAGGGATAATAATAACAGTTATAACGACAGTAATAATAATAATAAGAATAATAATAATAGTTATAAGGATAAAGACAAGAGTAATACGGATAGTAACAATAGAATAAGGATAATAATAACAGTCATAGCGATAATAATAATAGTAATAAGGATAATAATAATAGTTATAAGGATAAAGTCAAGAGTAATACGGATAGTAACAATAGAATATGGATAATAATAACAGTTATAGAGATAATAATAATAATAATAAGGATAATAATAATAGTTATAAGGATAAAGACAAGAGTAATACGGATAGTAACAATAGAATAAGGATAATAAAAACATTTATAGCGATAATAATAATAGTACTAAGGATAGTATTAATAGTTATGAGGATAAAGACAAGAGTAATACGGATGGTAACTATAGAATAAGGGTAATAATAATAGTTATAAGGATAAAGGCAATAGTAATGCGGATAGTAACAATAGAATAAGGATAATAATAACAGTCATAGCGATAATAATAATAGTAATAAGGATAATAATAACAGTTATAGCGATTATAATAATAGTAATAAGGTTAATAATAGCAGTTATAGCGATAATAATAATAGTAATAAGGATAACAATAATAGTTACAAGGATAAAGACAAGAGTAATACGGATAGAAACAATAGAATAAGGATAATAATAACAGTCATAGCGATAATAATAATAGTAATAAGGATAATAATTATAGTTATAAGGATAAAGACAAGAGGAATAGGGATAATAGAATTGTAATAAGAATAGTAATAACAGCAATAATGATAATAATAACATTAATAGCGTTAATAATAATAGATATAAGAATAGGAATAACAGTTATAAGGATAAAGAGAAGAGTAATAACTGATAGTAATAATAGAATAAGGACAATAATAACAGTTATAGCGATAATAATAATAATAATAATAAGGATAATAATAATAGTTATAAGGATAAAGACAAGAGTAATACGGATAGTAAAAATAGAATAATGATAATAATAACAGTTATAGCGATAATAATAATAGTAATAAGGATAATAGTAACAGTTACAGCGATATTAAAATTATAATAAGAAGAATAATAATAGTTGTAGCGATAATAATAATAATAATAAGGATAATAATAATAGTTATAAGGATAAAGACAAGAGGAATAGGGATAATAATAATACTAATAAGGATAATAATAATAGTAATAAGGGTAAGAATAACAGTTATAGCGATAATAATAATAATAATAAGGTTAAAGACTAGAGTAATACGGATAGTAACAATAGAATACGGATAATAATAACAGTTATAGCGATAATAATAATAGTTATAAGGATAAAGACAAGAGTAATACGGATAGTAACAATAGAATAAGGATAATAATAATAGTCATAAGGATAAAGGCAAGAGTAATACTTATAGTAACAATGGAATAAGGATTATGATAACAGTTATAGCGATAATAATAATAGTAATGAGGATAATAATAACAGTAAGAATGATAATAATAACAGTTATAGCTATAATAATAATAGTACTAAGGATAGTATTAATAGTTATGAGGATAAAGACAAGAGTAATACGGATGGTAACTATAGAATAAGGGTAATAATAATAGTTATAAGGATAAAGGCAATAGTAATGCGGATAGTAACAATAGAATAAGGATAATAATAACAGTCATAGCGATAATAATAATAGTAATAAGGATAATAATAACAGTTATAGCGATTATAATAATAGTAATAAGGTTAATAATAGCAGTTATAGCGATAATAATAATAGTAATAAGGATAACAATAATAGTTACAAGGATAAAGACAAGAGTAATACGGATAGAAACAATAGAATAAGGATAATAATAACAGTCATAGCGATAATAATAATAGTAATAAGGATAATAATTATAGTTATAAGGATAAAGACAAGAGGAATAGGGATAATAGAATTGTAATAAGAATAGTAATAACAGCAATAATGATAATAATAACATTAATAGCGTTAATAATAATAGATATAAGAATAGGAATAACAGTTATAAGGATAAAGAGAAGAGTAATAACTGATAGTAATAATAGAATAAGGACAATAATAACAGTTATAGCGATAATAATAATAATAATAATAAGGATAATAATAATAGTTATAAGGATAAAGACAAGAGTAATACGGATAGTAAAAATAGAATAATGATAATAATAACAGTTATAGCGATAATAATAATAGTTATAAGGATAAAGACAAGAGGAATAGGGATAATAATAATAAGAATAATAATAATAACAGTTAAAGCGATAATAATAATAGTAATAAGGATAATAATAACAGTTATAGCGATAATAATAATAATAATAAGGATAATAATAATAGTTATAAGGATAAAGACAAGAGGAATAGGGATAATAATAATAGAATAAGGATAATAATAACAGTTATAGCGATAATAAAATTATAATAAGGAGAACAGTAATAGTTGTAGCGATAATAATAATAATAATAAGGCTAATGCTAATAGTTATACGGATAAAGACAAGAGGAATAGGGATAATAATAAGAGTTATAGCGATGATAATAATAATAATAAGGATAATAATAATAGTTATAAGGATAAAGACAAGAGGAATAGTGATAATAATAATACTAATAAGGATAATAATAATAGTAATAAGGGTAAGAATAACAGTTATAGCGATAATAATAATAATAATAAGGTTAAAGACTAGAGTAATACGGATAGTAACAATAGAATACGGATAATAATAACAGTTATAGCGATAATAATAATAACAATAAGGATAATAATAATAGTTATAAGGATAAAGACAAGAGTAATAGGGATAATAATAAGAATAAGAATAATAATAACAGTTATAGCGATAATAATAATAGTAATAAGGATAATAATAACAGTTATAGCGATCATAATAATAATAATAAAGATAAGAATAATAGTCATAAGGATAAAGACAAGAGGAATAGGGATAATAATAATAGTAATAAGAATAATAATAACAGTTATAAGGATAATGACAAGAGTAATACGGATAGTAACAATAGAATAAGGATAATAATAATAGTTATAAGGTTAAAGGCAAGCGTAATACGGATAGTAACAATAGAATAAGGATAATAATAACAGTCATAGCGATAATAATAATAGTAATAAGGATAATAATAACAGTTATAGCGATTATAATAATAGTAATAAGGTTAATAATAGCAGTTATAGCGATAATAATAATAGTAATAAGGATAACAATAATAGTTACAAGGATAAAGACAAGAGTAATACGGATAGAAACAATAGAATAAGGATAATAATAACAGTCATAGCGATAATAATAATAGTAATAAGGATAATAATTATAGTTATAAGGATAAAGACAAGAGGAATAGGGATAATAGAATTGTAATAAGAATAGTAATAACAGCAATAATGATAATAATAACATTAATAGCGTTAATAATAATAGATATAAGAATAGGAATAACAGTTATAAGGATAAAGAGAAGAGTAATACTGATAGTAATAATAGAATAAGGACAATAATAACAGTTATAGCGATAATAATAATAATAATAATAAGGATAATAATAATAGTTATAAGGATAAAGACAAGAGGAATAGGGATAATAATCATAATAATACGAATAATAATAACAGTTATAGCGATAATAATAATAGTAATAAGGGTAATAATAAAAGTTATAAGGAAAAAGGCAAGAGTAATACTGATAGTAACAATAGAAAAAGGATAATAATAACATTTATAGCGATAATAAAATTATAATAAGGAGAATAATAATAGTTGTAGCGATAATAAAAATAATAAGAAGGATAATGTTATAGTTATAACGATAAAGACAAGGGGAATAGGGATGATAATAATAGTTATAATGATAAAGACAAGAGTAATAGGGATAGTAATAATAGAATAAGGATAATATAATCAGTTATAGCGATAATAATAATAATAATAATACGGGTAATAATAATAGTTATAGCGATAATAATAATAGTAATAGGGATAATAATAACGGTTATAGCGATAACAATAATAATAATAAAGATAATGCTAATAGTTATACGGATAAAGACAAGGGGAGTAGGGATAATAATAATAGTTATAAGGATAATAATAATAGTTATAAGGATAAAGACAAGAGGAATAGGGATAATAATAATAATAAGAAGAATAATAATAACAGTTATAGCGATAATAATAATAGCAATAAGGATAATAATAAAAGTTATAAGGATGAAGGCAAGAGTAATACGGATAGTAACAATAGAATAATGATAATAATAACAGTTATAGCGATAATAATAATAGTAATAAGAATAATAATAACAGTTATAGCGATAATAATAATAGTAATAAGAATAATAATAATAGTTATAAGGATAAAGACAAGAGGAATAGGGATAATAAAAATAGTAATAAGAATAATAATAACAGTTATAGCGATAATAATAACAGTAACAATGATAATAAGAACAGTTATAGAGATAATAATAATGGTAATAGGGATAATAATAATAGTTATAAGGATAAAGACAAGAGTAATACGGATAGTAACAATAGAATAAGGATAATAAAAACATTTATAGCGATAATAATGATAGTAACAAGAATAATAATAACAGTTATAGCGATAATAATAATAGTAATAAGGATATTAATAATAGTTATAAGGATAAAGACAAGAGTAATAGGGATAATAATAAGAATAAGAATAATAATAACTGTTATAGCGATAATAATAATAATAATAAGGATAATAATAACAGTTATAGCGACAATAATAATAGTAATAAGGATATTAATAATAGTTATAAGGATAAAGACAAGAGTAATAGGGATAATAATAATAAGAATAAGAATAATAATAACAGTTATAGCGATAATAATAATAGTAATAAGGATAATAATAACAGTTATAGCGATAATAATAATAGTACTAAGGATAGTAATAATAGTTATAAGAATAGGAATAACAGTTATAAGGATAAAGAGAAGAGTAATACTGATAGTAATAATAGTATAAGGACAATAATAACAGTTATAGCGATAATAATAATAATAATAATAAGAATAATAATAATAGTTATAAGGATAAAGACAAGAGTAATACGGATAGTAAAAATAGAATAATGATAATAATAACAGTTATAGCGATAATAATAATAGTTATAAGGATAAAGACAAGAGGAATAGGGATAATAATAATAAGAATAATAATAATAACAGTTAAAGCGATAATAATAATAGTAATAAGGATAATAATAACAGTTATAGCGATAATAATAATAATAATAAGGATAATAATAATAGTTATAAGGATAAAGACAAGAGGAATAGGGATAATAATAATAGAATAAGGATAATAATAACAGTTATAGCGATAATAAAATTATAATAAGGAGAACAGTAATAGTTGTAGCGATAATAATAATAATAATAAGGCTAATGCTAATAGTTATACGGATAAAGACAAGGGGAGTAGGGATAATAATAATAGTTATAAGGATAATAATAATAGTTACAAGGATAAAGACAAGAGGAATAGGGATAATAATAAGAGTTATAGCGATAATAATAATAATAATAAGGATAATAATAATAGTTATAAGGATAAAGACAAGAGGAATAGGGATAATAATAATACTAATAAGGATAATAATAATAGTAATAAGGGTAAGAATAACAGTTATAGCGATAATAATAATAATAATAAGGTTAAAGACTAGAGTAATACGGATAGTGACAATAGAATACGGATAATAATAACAGTTATAGCGATAATAATAATAGTTATAAGGATAAAGACAAGAGTAATACGGATAGTAACAATAGAATAAGGATAATAATAATAGTCATAAGGATAAAGGCAAGAGTAATACTTATAGTAACAATGGAATAAGGATTATGATAACAGTTATAGCGATAATAATAATAGTAATGAGGATAATAATAACAGTAAGAATGATAATAATAACAGTTATAGCTATAATAATAATAGTTATAAGAATAAAGGCAAGTGGAATATGGATAATAATAATAGTAATAAGAATAATAATAACAGTTATAGCGGTAATAATAATAGTAATAAGGATATTAATAATAGTTATAAGGATAAAGACATGAGGAATAGGGATAATAATAATAATAATAATAATAATAATAACAGTCATAGCGATAATAATAATAGTAATAAGAATAATAATAACAGTTATAGCGATAATAATAATAGTCATAAGGATAAAGACAAGAGGAATAGGGATAATAATAATAGTAATAAGAATAATAATAACAGTTATAAGGATAATGACAAGAGAAATACGGATAGTAACAATAGAATAAGGATAATAATAATAGTTATAAGGTTAAAGGCAAGCGTAATACGGATAGTGACAATAGAATAGGGATGATAATAATAACAGTTATAGCGACAGTAATAATAATAATAAGGATAATAATAATAGTTATAAGGATAAAGACAAGAGAAATAGGGATAATAATAATAGTAATAAGAATAATAATAACAGTTATAGCGATAATAATAATAGTAATAAGAATAATAATAATAGTTATAAGGATAAAGACAAGAGGAATAGGGATAATAAAAATAGTAATAAGAATAATAATAACAGTAAGAATGATAATAAGAACAGTTATAGAGATAATAATAATGGTAATAGGGATAATAATAATAGTTATAAGGATAAAGACAAGAGTAATACGGATAGTAACAATAGAATAAGGATAATAAAAACATTTATAGCGATAATAATGATAGTAACAAGAATAATAATAACAGTTATAGCGATAATAATAATAGTAATAAGGATATTAATAATAGTTATAAGGATAAAGACAAGAATAATAGGGATAATAATAAGAACAAGAATAATAATAACAGTTATAGCGATAATAATAATAGTAATAAGGATAATAATAACAGTTATAGCGATCATAATAATAATAATAAAGATAAGAATAATAGTCATAAGGATAAAGACAAGAGGAATAGGGATAATAATAATAGTAATAAGAATAATAATAACAGTTATAAGGATAATGACAAGAGTAATACGGATAGTAACAATAGAATAAGGATAATAATAATAGTTATAAGGTTAAAGGCAAGCGTAATACGGATAGTAACAATAGAATAGGGATAATAATAACAGTTATAGCGACAGTAATAATAATAATAAGAATAATAATAATAGTTATAAGGATAAAGACAAGAGTAATACGGATAGTAACAATAGAATAAGGATAATAATAACAGTCATAGCGATAATAATAATAGTAATAAGGATAATAATAATAGTTATAAGGATAAAGTCAAGAGTAATACGGATAGTAACAATAGAATATGGATAATAATAACAGTTATAGAGATAATAATAATAATAATAAGGATAATAATAATAGTTATAAGGATAAAGACAAGAGTAATACGGATAGTAACAATAGAATAAGGATAATAAAAACATTTATAGCGATAATAATAATAGTACTAAGGATAGTATTAATAGTTATGAGGATAAAGACAAGAGTAATACGGATGGTAACTATAGAATAAGGGTAATAATAATAGTTATAAGGATAAAGGCAATAGTAATGCGGATAGTAACAATAGAATAAGGATAATAATAACAGTCATAGCGATAATAATAATAGTAATAAGGATAATAATAACAGTTATAGCGATTATAATAATAGTAATAAGGTTAATAATAGCAGTTATAGCGATAATAATAATAGTAATAAGGATAACAATAATAGTTACAAGGATAAAGACAAGAGTAATACGGATAGAAACAATAGAATAAGGATAATAATAACAGTCATAGCGATAATAATAATAGTAATAAGGATAATAATTATAGTTATAAGGATAAAGACAAGAGGAATAGGGATAATAATCATAATAATACGAATAATAATAACAGTTATAGCGATAATAATAATAGTAATAAGGGTAATAATAAAAGTTATAAGGAAAAAGGCAAGAGTAATACTGATAGTAACAATAGAAAAAGGATAATAATAACATTTATAGCGATAATAAAATTATAATAAGGAGAATAATAATAGTTGTAGCGATAATAAAAATAATAAGAAGGATAATGTTATAGTTATAACGATAAAGACAAGGGGAATAGGGATGATAATAATAGTTATAATGATAAAGACAAGAGTAATAGGGATAGTAATAATAGAATAAGGATAATATAATCAGTTATAGCGATAATAATAATAATAATAATACGGGTAATAATAATAGTTATAGCGATAATAATAATAGTAATAGGGATAATAATAACGGTTATAGCGATAACAATAATAATAATAAAGATAATGCTAATAGTTATACGGATAAAGACAAGGGGAGTAGGGATAATAATAATAGTTATAAGGATAATAATAATAGTTATAAGGATAAAGACAAGAGGAATAGGGATAATAATAATAATAAGAAGAATAATAATAACAGTTATAGCGATAATAATAATAGCAATAAGGATAATAATAAAAGTTATAAGGATGAAGGCAAGAGTAATACGGATAGTAACAATAGAATAATGATAATAATAACAGTTATAGCGATAATAATAATAGTAATAAGAATAATAATAACAGTTATAGCGATAATAATAATAGTAATAAGAATAATAATAATAGTTATAAGGATAAAGACAAGAGGAATAGGGATAATAAAAATAGTAATAAGAATAATAATAACAGTTATAGCGATAATAATAACAGTAACAATGATAATAAGAACAGTTATAGAGATAATAATAATGGTAATAGGGATAATAATAATAGTTATAAGGATAAAGACAAGAGTAATACGGATAGTAACAATAGAATAAGGATAATAAAAACATTTATAGCGATAATAATGATAGTAACAAGAATAATAATAACAGTTATAGCGATAATAATAATAGTAATAAGGATATTAATAATAGTTATAAGGATAAAGACAAGAGTAATAGGGATAATAATAAGAATAAGAATAATAATAACTGTTATAGCGATAATAATAATAATAATAAGGATAATAATAACAGTTATAGCGACAATAATAATAGTAATAAGGATATTAATAATAGTTATAAGGATAAAGACAAGAGTAATAGGGATAATAATAATAAGAATAAGAATAATAATAACAGTTATAGCGATAATAATAATAGTAATAAGGATAATAATAACAGTTATAGCGATAATGATAATAATAATAAAGATAAGAATAATAGTCATTTGGATAAAGACAAGAGTAATAGGGATAATAATAATAAGAATAATAATAATAACAGTTAAAGCGATAATAATAATAGTAATAAGGATAATAATAACAGTTATAGCGATAATAATAATAATAATAAGGATAATAATAATAGTTATAAGGATAAAGACAAGAGGAATAGGGATAATAATAATAGAATAAGGATAATAATAACAGTTATAGCGATAATAATAATAATAACAAGAATAATAATAATAGTTATAAGGATAAAGACAAGAGGAATAGGGATAATAATAATAGTGATAAGAATAATAATAACAGTTATAAGGATAATGACAAGAGTAATACGGATAGTAACAATAGAATAAGGATAATAATAATAGTTATAAGGTTAAAGGCAAGCGTAATACGGATAGTAACAATAGAATAGGGATAATAATAACAGTTATAGCGACAGTAATAATAATAATAAGAATAATAATAATAGTTATAAGGATAAACACAAGAGTAATACGGATAGTAACAATAGAATAAGGATAATAATAACAGTCATAGCGATAATAATAATAGTAATAAGGATAATAATAATAGTTATAAGGATAAAGTGAAGAGTCATACGGATAGTAACAATAGAATAAGGATAATAAAAACAGTTATAGCGATAATAATGATAGTAATAAGGATAATAATAACAGTTATAGCGATAATAATAATAATAATAATAGTTATAAGGATAAAGACAAGAGGAATAGGGATAATAATAATAATAATAAGAATAATAATAATAACAGTTATAGCGATAATAATGATAATAATAATAGTTATAAAGATAAAGACAAGAGAAATAGGTATAATAATAATAGTAATAAGGATAATAATAACAGTTATAGCGATAATAATAATAGTAATAAGGATAATAATAATAGTTATAAGGATAAAGACAAGAGAAATAGGGATAATAATAATAGTAATAAGGATAATAATAACAGTTATAGCGATAATAATAATAGTAATAAGGATAATACTAATAGTTATAAGGATAAAGACAAGAGGAATAGGGATAATAATAATAATAATAAGAATAATAATAATAACAGTTATAGCGATAATAATAATAGTACTAAGGACAATAATAACAGTTATAGCGATAATAATAATAATAATAAGGATAATAATAATAGTTATAAAGTTAAAGACAAGAGAAATAGGGATAATAATAATAGTAATCAGAATAATAATAACAGTTATAGCGATAATAATAATAGTAATAAGGATAATAATAACAGTTATAGCGATAATAATAATAGTAATAAGGATAATACTAATAGTTATAAGGATAAAGATAAAAGTAATACGGATAGTAACATTAGAATAAGGATAATAATAACAGTTATAGCGATAATAATAATAATAACAAGAATAATAATAATAGTTATAAGGATAAAGACAAGAGGAATAGGGATAATAATAATAGTGATAAGAATAATAATAACAGTTATAAGGATAATGACAAGAGTAATACGGATAGTAACAATAGAATAAGGATAATAATAATAGTTATAAGGTTAAAGGCAAGCGTAATACGGATAGTAACAATAGAATAGGGATAATAATAACAGTTATAGCGACAGTAATAATAATAATAAGAATAATAATAATAGTTATAAGGATAAACACAAGAGTAATACGGATAGTAACAATAGAATAAGGATAATAATAACAGTCATAGCGATAATAATAATAGTAATAAGGATAATAATAATAGTTATAAGGATAAAGTGAAGAGTCATACGGATAGTAACAATAGAATAAGGATAATAAAAACAGTTATAGCGATAATAATGATAGTAATAAGGATAATAATAACAGTTATAGCGATAATAATAATAATAATAATAGTTATAAGGATAAAGACAAGAGGAATAGGGATAATAATAATAATAATAAGAATAATAATAATAACAGTTATAGCGATAATAATGATAATAATAATAGTTATAAAGATAAAGACAAGAGAAATAGGTATAATAATAATAGTAATAAGGATAATAATAACAGTTATAGCGATAATAATAATAGTAATAAGGATAATAATAACAGTTATAGCGATAATAATAATAGTAATAAGGATAATAATAATAGTTATAAGGATAAAGATAAAAGTAATACGGATAGTAACATTAGAATAAGGATAATAATAACCGTTATAGCGATAATAATAATAAAAACAAGAATAATAATAATAGTTATAAGGATAAAGACAAGAGGAATAGGGATAATAATAATAGTAATAAGAATAATAATAACAGTTATAGCGATAATAATAATAATAATAAGGATAATAATAATAGTTATAAGGATAAAGACAAGAGGAATAGGGATAATAATAATAGTAATTAGAATAATAATAACAGTTATAGCGATAATAATAATAACAATAAGGATAATAATAATAGTTATAAGGATAAAGACAAGAGAAATAGGGATAATAATAATAGTAATAAGAATAATAATAACAGTTATAGCGATAATAATAATAGTAATAAGAATAATAATAATAGTTATAAGGATAAAGACAAGAGGAATAGGGATAATAATAATAGTAATAAGAATAATAATAACAGTTATAGCGATAATATTAACAGTAAGAATGATAATAAGAACAGTTATAGAGAAAATAATAATGGTAATAGGGATAATAATAATAGTTATAAGGATAAAGATAAGAGTAATACGGATAGGAACAATAGAATAAGGATAATAAAAACAGTTATAGCGATAATAATGATAGTAATAAGAATAATAATAACAGTTATAGCGATAATAATAATAATAATAAGGATAATGATAATAGTTATAAGGATAAAGACAAGAGGAATAGGGATAATAATAATAATAATAAGAATAATAATAATAACAGTTATAGCGATAATAATAATATTAATAAGGATAATAATAACAGTTATAGCGATAATAATAATAATAATAAGGATAATAATAATAGTGATAAGGATAAAGACAAGAGGAATAGGGATAGTAATAATAGAATAAGGATAATAATATCAGTTATAGCGATAATAATAATAATAACAATAAGGATAATAATAACAGTTATAGCGATAATAATAATAGTAATAAGGAAAATAATTATAGTTATAAGGATAAAGACAAGAGGAATTGGGATAATAGTAATAGTAATAAGAATAGTAACAACAGTAATAATGATAATAATAACATTAATAGCGATAATAATAATAGTTATAAGGATAAAGACAAGAGGAATAGGGATAATAATAATAATAATAAGAATAATAATAACAGTTATAGCGATAATAATAATAGTTATAAGGATAATAATAACAGTTATAGCGATAATAATAATAGTAATAAGGATAATAATAATAGTTTTAAAGTTAAAGACAAGAGAAATAGGGATAATAATAATAGTAATCAGAATAATAATAAAAGTTATAGCGATAATAATAATAGTAATAAGGATAATAATAACAGTTATAGCGATAATAATAATAGTAATAAAGATAATAATAATAGTCATAAGGATAATGACAAGGGTAATACGGATAGTAACAATAGAATAAGGATAATAATAACAGTTATAGAGATAATAATAATAATAATAAGGATAATAATAATAGTTATAAGGATAAAGACAAGAGAAATAGGGATAATAATAATAGTAATAAGGATAATAATAACAGTTGTAGCGATAATAATAATAATAATAAGGATAATAATAATAGTTATAAGGATAAAGACAAGAGGAATAGGGATAATAATAATAATAATAAGAATAATAATAATAACAGTTATAGCGATAATAATAATAGTACTAAGGACAATAATAACAGTTATAGCGATAATAATAATAATAATAAGGATAATAATAATAGTTATAAAGTTAAAGACAAGAGAAATAGGGATAATAATAATAGTAATCAGAATAATAATAACAGTTATAGCGATAATAATAATAGTAATAAGGATAATAATAACAGTTATAGCGATAATAATAATAGTAATAAGGATAATACTAATAGTTATAAGGATAAAGATAAAAGTAATACGGATAGTAACATTAGAATAAGGATAATAATAACAGTTATAGCGATAATAATAATAATAACAAGAATAATAATAATAGTTATAAGGATAAAGACAAGAGGAATAGGGATAATAATAATAGTGATAAGAATAATAATAACAGTTATAAGGATAATGACAAGAGTAATACGGATAGTAACAATAGAATAAGGATAATAATAATAGTTATAAGGTTAAAGGCAAGCGTAATACGGATAGTAACAATAGAATAGGGATAATAATAACAGTTATAGCGACAGTAATAATAATAATAAGAATAATAATAATAGTTATAAGGATAAACACAAGAGTAATACGGATAGTAACAATAGAATAAGGATAATAATAACAGTCATAGCGATAATAATAATAGTAATAAGGATAATAATAATAGTTATAAGGATAAAGTGAAGAGTCATACGGATAGTAACAATAGAATAAGGATAATAAAAACAGTTATAGCGATAATAATGATAGTAATAAGGATAATAATAACAGTTATAGCGATAATAATAATAATAATAATAGTTATAAGGATAAAGACAAGAGGAATAGGGATAATAATAATAATAATAAGAATAATAATAATAACAGTTATAGCGATAATAATGATAATAATAATAGTTATAAAGATAAAGACAAGAGAAATAGGTATAATAATAATAGTAATAAGGATAATAATAACAGTTATAGCGATAATAATAATAGTAATAAGGATAATAATCACAGTTATAGCGATAATAATAATAGTAATAAGGATAATAATAATAGTTATAAGGATAAAGATAAAAGTAATACGGATAGTAACATTAGAATAAGGATAATAATAACAGTTATAGCGACAATAATAATAATAACAAGAATAATAATAATAGTTATAAGGATAAAGACAAGAGTAATACGGATAGTAACAATAGAATAAGGATAATAATAACAGTCATAGCGATAATAATAATAGTAATAAGGATAATAATAATAGTTATAAGGATAAAGACAAGAGAAATAGGGATAATAATAATAGTAATCAGAATAATAATAAAAGTTATAGCGATAATAATAATAGTAATAAGGATAATAATAACAGTTATAGCGATAATAATAATAGTAATAAAGATAATAATAATAGTCATAAGGATAATGACAAGGGTAATACGGATAGTAACAATAGAATAAGGATAATAATAACAGTTATAGAGATAATAATAATAATAATAAGGATAATAATAATAGTTATAAGGATAAAGACAAGAGAAATAGGGATAATAATAATAGTAATAAGGATAATAATAACAGTTGTAGCGATAATAATAATAATAATAAGGATAATAATAATAGTTATAAGGATAAAGACAAGAGGAATAGGGATAATAATAATAATAATAAGAATAATAATAATAACAGTTATAGCGATAATAATAATAGTACTAAGGACAATAATAACAGTTATAGCGATAATAATAATAATAATAAGGATAATAATAATAGTTATAAAGTTAAAGACAAGAGAAATAGGGATAATAATAATAGTAATCAGAATAATAATAACAGTTATAGCGATAATAATAATAGTAATAAGGATAATAATAACAGTTATAGCGATAATAATAATAGTAATAAGGATAATACTAATAGTTATAAGGATAAAGATAAAAGTAATACGGATAGTAACATTAGAATAAGGATAATAATAACAGTTATAGCGATAATAATAATAATAACAAGAATAATAATAATAGTTATAAGGATAAAGACAAGAGGAATAGGGATAATAATAATAGTGATAAGAATAATAATAACAGTTATAAGGATAATGACAAGAGTAATACGGATAGTAACAATAGAATAAGGATAATAATAATAGTTATAAGGTTAAAGGCAAGCGTAATACGGATAGTAACAATAGAATAGGGATAATAATAACAGTTATAGCGACAGTAATAATAATAATAAGAATAATAATAATAGTTATAAGGATAAACACAAGAGTAATACGGATAGTAACAATAGAATAAGGATAATAATAACAGTCATAGCGATAATAATAATAGTAATAAGGATAATAATAATAGTTATAAGGATAAAGTGAAGAGTCATACGGATAGTAACAATAGAATAAGGATAATAAAAACAGTTATAGCGATAATAATGATAGTAATAAGGATAATAATAACAGTTATAGCGATAATAATAATAATAATAATAGTTATAAGGATAAAGACAAGAGGAATAGGGATAATAATAATAATAATAAGAATAATAATAATAACAGTTATAGCGATAATAATGATAATAATAATAGTTATAAAGATAAAGACAAGAGAAATAGGTATAATAATAATAGTAATAAGGATAATAATAACAGTTATAGCGATAATAATAATAGTAATAAGGATAATAATCACAGTTATAGCGATAATAATAATAGTAATAAGGATAATAATAATAGTTATAAGGATAAAGATAAAAGTAATACGGATAGTAACATTAGAATAAGGATAATAATAACAGTTATAGCGACAATAATAATAATAACAAGAATAATAATAATAGTTATAAGGATAAAGACAAGAGGAATAGGGATAATAATAATAGTAATAAGAATAATAATAACAGTTATAGCGATAATAATAATAATAATAAGGATAATAATAATAGTTATAAGGATAAAGACAAGAGGAATAGGGATAATAATAATAGTAATTAGAATAATAATAACAGTTATAGAGATAATAATAATAATAATAAGGATAATAATAATAGTTATAAGGATAAAGACAAGAGAAATAGGGATAATAATAATAGTAATAAGGATAATAATAACAGTTGTAGCGATAATAATAATAATAATAAGGATAATAATAATAGTTATAAGGATAAAGACAAGAGGAATAGGGATAATAATAATAATAATAAGAATAATAATAATAACAGTTATAGCGATAATAATAATAGTACTAAGGACAATAATAACAGTTATAGCGATAATAATAATAATAATAAGGATAATAATAATAGTTATAAAGTTAAAGACAAGAGAAATAGGGATAATAATAATAGTAATCAGAATAATAATAACAGTTATAGCGATAATAATAATAGTAATAAGGATAATAATAACAGTTATAGCGATAATAATAATAGTAATAAGGATAATACTAATAGTTATAAGGATAAAGATAAAAGTAATACGGATAGTAACATTAGAATAAGGATAATAATAACAGTTATAGCGATAATAATAATAATAACAAGAATAATAATAATAGTTATAAGGATAAAGACAAGAGGAATAGGGATAATAATAATAGTGATAAGAATAATAATAACAGTTATAAGGATAATGACAAGAGTAATACGGATAGTAACAATAGAATAAGGATAATAATAATAGTTATAAGGTTAAAGGCAAGCGTAATACGGATAGTAACAATAGAATAGGGATAATAATAACAGTTATAGCGACAGTAATAATAATAATAAGAATAATAATAATAGTTATAAGGATAAACACAAGAGTAATACGGATAGTAACAATAGAATAAGGATAATAATAACAGTCATAGCGATAATAATAATAGTAATAAGGATAATAATAATAGTTATAAGGATAAAGTGAAGAGTCATACGGATAGTAACAATAGAATAAGGATAATAAAAACAGTTATAGCGATAATAATGATAGTAATAAGGATAATAATAACAGTTATAGCGATAATAATAATAATAATAATAGTTATAAGGATAAAGACAAGAGGAATAGGGATAATAATAATAATAATAAGAATAATAATAATAACAGTTATAGCGATAATAATGATAATAATAATAGTTATAAAGATAAAGACAAGAGAAATAGGTATAATAATAATAGTAATAAGGATAATAATAACAGTTATAGCGATAATAATAATAGTAATAAGGATAATAATCACAGTTATAGCGATAATAATAATAGTAATAAGGATAATAATAATAGTTATAAGGATAAAGATAAAAGTAATACGGATAGTAACATTAGAATAAGGATAATAATAACAGTTATAGCGACAATAATAATAATAACAAGAATAATAATAATAGTTATAAGGATAAAGACAAGAGGAATAGGGATAATAATAATAGTAATAAGAATAATAATAACAGTTATAGCGATAATAATAATAGTAATAAGGATAATAATAACAGTTATAGCGATAATAATAATAGTAATAAGGATAATACTAATAGTTATAAGGATAAAGATAAAAGTAATACGGATAGTAACATTAGAATAAGGATAATAATAACAGTTATAGCGATAATAATAATAATAACAAGAATAATAATAATAGTTATAAGGATAAAGACAAGAGGAATAGGGATAATAATAATAGTGATAAGAATAATAATAACAGTTATAAGGATAATGACAAGAGTAATACGGATAGTAACAATAGAATAAGGATAATAATAATAGTTATAAGGTTAAAGGCAAGCGTAATACGGATAGTAACAATAGAATAGGGATAATAATAACAGTTATAGCGACAGTAATAATAATAATAAGAATAATAATAATAGTTATAAGGATAAACACAAGAGTAATACGGATAGTAACAATAGAATAAGGATAATAATAACAGTCATAGCGATAATAATAATAGTAATAAGGATAATAATAATAGTTATAAGGATAAAGTGAAGAGTCATACGGATAGTAACAATAGAATAAGGATAATAAAAACAGTTATAGCGATAATAATGATAGTAATAAGGATAATAATAACAGTTATAGCGATAATAATAATAATAATAATAGTTATAAGGATAAAGACAAGAGGAATAGGGATAATAATAATAATAATAAGAATAATAATAATAACAGTTATAGCGATAATAATGATAATAATAATAGTTATAAAGATAAAGACAAGAGAAATAGGTATAATAATAATAGTAATAAGGATAATAATAACAGTTATAGCGATAATAATAATAGTAATAAGGATAATAATAACAGTTATAGCGATAATAATAATAGTAATAAGGATAATAATAATAGTTATAAGGATAAAGATAAAAGTAATACGGATAGTAACATTAGAATAAGGATAATAATAACAGTTATAGCGATAATAATAATAAAAACAAGAATAATAATAATAGTTATAAGGATAAAGACAAGAGGAATAGGGATAATAATAATAGTAATAAGAATAATAATAACAGTTATAGCGATAATAATAATAATAATAAGGATAATAATAATAGTTATAAGGATAAAGACAAGAGGAATAGGGATAATAATAATAGTAATTAGAATAATAATAACAGTTATAGCGATAATAATAATAACAATAAGGATAATAATAATAGTTATAAGGATAAAGACAAGAGAAATAGGGATAATAATAATAGTAATAAGAATAATAATAACAGTTATAGCGATAATAATAATAGTAATAAGAATAATAATAATAGTTATAAGGATAAAGACAAGAGGAATAGGGATAATAATAATAGTAATAAGAATAATAATAACAGTTATAGCGATAATATTAACAGTAAGAATGATAATAAGAACAGTTATAGAGAAAATAATAATGGTAATAGGGATAATAATAATAGTTATAAGGATAAAGATAAGAGTAATACGGATAGGAACAATAGAATAAGGATAATAAAAACAGTTATAGCGATAATAATGATAGTAATAAGAATAATAATAACAGTTATAGCGATAATAATAATAATAATAAGGATAATGATAATAGTTATAAGGATAAAGACAAGAGGAATAGGGATAATAATAATAATAATAAGAATAATAATAATAACAGTTATAGCGATAATAATAATATTAATAAGGATAATAATAACAGTTATAGCGATAATAATAATAATAATAAGGATAATAATAATAGTTATGAGGATAAAGACAAGAGGAATAGGGATAATAATAATAATAATAAGAATAATAATAATAACAGTTATAGCGATAATAATAATAGTAATAAGGATAATAATAACAGTTACAGCGATAATAATAATAATAATAAGGATAATAATAATAGTGATAAGGATAAAGACAAGAGGAATAGGGATAGTAATAATAGAATAAGGATAATAATATCAGTTATAGCGATAATAATAATAATAACAATAAGGATAATAATAACAGTTATAGCGATAATAATAATAGTAATAAGGAAAATAATTATAGTTATAAGGATAAAGACAAGAGGAATTGGGATAATAGTAATAGTAATAAGAATAGTAACAACAGTAATAATGATAATAATAACATTAATAGCGATAATAATAATAGTTATAAGGATAAAGACAAGAGGAATAGGGATAATAATAATAATAATAAGAATAATAATAACAGTTATAGCGATAATAATAATAGTTATAAGGATAAAGACAAGAGGAATAGGGATAATAATAATAATAATAAGAATAATAATAACAGTTATAGCGATAATAATAATAGTAATAAGGATAATAATAACAGTTATAGCGATAATAATAATAGTAATAAGGATAATAATAATAGTTTTAAAGTTAAAGACAAGAGAAATAGGGATAATAATAATAGTAATCAGAATAATAATAAAAGTTATAGCGATAATAATAATAGTAATAAGGATAATAATAACAGTTATAGCGATAATAATAATAGTAATAAAGATAATAATAATAGTCATAAGGATAATGACAAGGGTAATACGGATAGTAACAATAGAATAAGGATAATAATAACAGTTATAGAGATAATAATAATAATAATAAGGATAATAATAATAGTTATAAGGATAAAGACAAGAGAAATAGGGATAATAATAATAGTAATAAGGATAATAATAACAGTTGTAGCGATAATAATAATAATAATAAGGATAATAATAATAGTTATAAGGATAAAGACAAGAGGAATAGGGATAATAATAATAATAATAATAATAAGAATAATAATAATAACAGTTATAGCGATAATAATAATAGTACTAAGGACAATAATAACAGTTATAGCGATAATAATAATAATAATAAGGATAATAATAATAGTTATAAAGTTAAAGACAAGAGAAATAGGGATAATAATAATAGTAATCAGAATAATAATAACAGTTATAGCGATAATAATAATAGTAATAAGGATAATAATAACAGTTATAGCGATAATAATAATAGTAATAAGGATAATACTAATAGTTATAAGGATAAAGATAAAAGTAATACGGATAGTAACATTAGAATAAGGATAATAATAACAGTTATAGCGATAATAATAATAATAACAAGAATAATAATAATAGTTATAAGGATAAAGACAAGAGGAATAGGGATAATAATAATAGTGATAAGAATAATAATAACAGTTATAAGGATAATGACAAGAGTAATACGGATAGTAACAATAGAATAAGGATAATAATAATAGTTATAAGGTTAAAGGCAAGCGTAATACGGATAGTAACAATAGAATAGGGATAATAATAACAGTTATAGCGACAGTAATAATAATAATAAGAATAATAATAATAGTTATAAGGATAAACACAAGAGTAATACGGATAGTAACAATAGAATAAGGATAATAATAACAGTCATAGCGATAATAATAATAGTAATAAGGATAATAATAATAGTTATAAGGATAAAGTGAAGAGTCATACGGATAGTAACAATAGAATAAGGATAATAAAAACAGTTATAGCGATAATAATGATAGTAATAAGGATAATAATAACAGTTATAGCGATAATAATAATAATAATAATAGTTATAAGGATAAAGACAAGAGGAATAGGGATAATAATAATAATAATAAGAATAATAATAATAACAGTTATAGCGATAATAATGATAATAATAATAGTTATAAAGATAAAGACAAGAGAAATAGGTATAATAATAATAGTAATAAGGATAATAATAACAGTTATAGCGATAATAATAATAGTAATAAGGATAATAATCACAGTTATAGCGATAATAATAATAGTAATAAGGATAATAATAATAGTTATAAGGATAAAGATAAAAGTAATACGGATAGTAACATTAGAATAAGGATAATAATAACAGTTATAGCGACAATAATAATAATAACAAGAATAATAATAATAGTTATAAGGATAAAGACAAGAGGAATAGGGATAATAATAATAGTAATAAGAATAATAATAACAGTTATAGCGATAATAATAATAGTAATAAGGATAATAATAACAGTTATAGCGATAATAATAATAGTAATAAGGATAATACTAATAGTTATAAGGATAAAGATAAAAGTAATACGGATAGTAACATTAGAATAAGGATAATAATAACAGTTATAGCGATAATAATAATAATAACGAGAATAATAATAATAGTTATAAGGATAAAGACAAGAGGAATAGGGATAATAATAATAGTGATAAGAATAATAATAACAGTTATAAGGATAATGACAAGAGTAATACGGATAGTAACAATAGAATAAGGATAATAATAATAGTTATAAGGTTAAAGGCAAGCGTAATACGGATAGTAACAATAGAATAGGGATAATAATAACAGTTATAGCGACAGTAATAATAATAATAAGAATAATAATAATAGTTATAAGGATAAACACAAGAGTAATACGGATAGTAACAATAGAATAAGGATAATAATAACAGTCATAGCGATAATAATAATAGTAATAAGGATAATAATAATAGTTATAAGGATAAAGTGAAGAGTCATACGGATAGTAACAATAGAATAAGGATAATAAAAACAGTTATAGCGATAATAATGATAGTAATAAGGATAATAATAACAGTTATAGCGATAATAATAATAATAATAATAGTTATAAGGATAAAGACAAGAGGAATAGGGATAATAATAATAATAATAAGAATAATAATAATAACAGTTATAGCGATAATAATGATAATAATAATAGTTATAAAGATAAAGACAAGAGAAATAGGTATAATAATAATAGTAATAAGGATAATAATAACAGTTATAGCGATAATAATAATAGTAATAAGGATAATAATAACAGTTATAGCGATAATAATAATAGTAATAAGGATAATAATAATAGTTATAAGGATAAAGATAAAAGTAATACGGATAGTAACATTAGAATAAGGATAATAATAACAGTTATAGCGATAATAATAATAAAAACAAGAATAATAATAATAGTTATAAGGATAAAGACAAGAGGAATAGGGATAATAATAATAGTAATAAGAATAATAATAACAGTTATAGCGATAATAATAATAATAATAAGGATAATAATAATAGTTATAAGGATAAAGACAAGAGGAATAGGGATAATAATAATAGTAATTAGAATAATAATAACAGTTATAGCGATAATAATAATAACAATAAGGATAATAATAATAGTTATAAGGATAAAGACAAGAGAAATAGGGATAATAATAATAGTAATAAGAATAATAATAACAGTTATAGCGATAATAATAATAGTAATAAGAATAATAATAATAGTTATAAGGATAAAGACAAGAGGAATAGGGATAATAATAATAGTAATAAGAATAATAATAACAGTTATAGCGATAATATTAACAGTAAGAATGATAATAAGAACAGTTATAGAGAAAATAATAATGGTAATAGGGATAATAATAATAGTTATAAGGATAAAGATAAGAGTAATACGGATAGGAACAATAGAATAAGGATAATAAAAACAGTTATAGCGATAATAATGATAGTAATAAGAATAATAATAACAGTTATAGCGATAATAATAATAATAATAAGGATAATGATAATAGTTATAAGGATAAAGACAAGAGGAATAGGGATAATAATAATAATAATAAGAATAATAATAATAACAGTTATAGCGATAATAATAATATTAATAAGGATAATAATAACAGTTATAGCGATAATAATAATAATAATAAGGATAATAATAATAGTTATGAGGATAAAGACAAGAGGAATAGGGATAATAATAATAATAATAAGAATAATAATAATAACAGTTATAGCGATAATAATAATAGTAATAAGGATAATAATAACAGTTACAGCGATAATAATAATAATAATAAGGATAATAATAATAGTGATAAGGATAAAGACAAGAGGAATAGGGATAGTAATAATAGAATAAGGATAATAATATCAGTTATAGCGATAATAATAATAATAACAATAAGGATAATAATAACAGTTATAGCGATAATAATAATAGTAATAAGGAAAATAATTATAGTTATAAGGATAAAGACAAGAGGAATTGGGATAATAGTAATAGTAATAAGAATAGTAACAACAGTAATAATGATAATAATAACATTAATAGCGATAATAATAATAGTTATAAGGATAAAGACAAGAGGAATAGGGATAATAATAATAATAATAGGAATAATAATAACAGTTATAGCGATAATAATAATAGTTATAAGGATAAAGACAAGAGGAATAGGGATAATAATAATAATAATAAGAATAATAATAACAGTTATAGCGATAATAATAATAGTAATAAGGATAATAATAACAGTTATAGCGATAATAATAATAGTAATAAGGATAATAATAATAGTTTTAAAGTTAAAGACAAGAGAAATAGGGATAATAATAATAGTAATCAGAATAATAATAAAAGTTATAGCGATAATAATAATAGTAATAAGGATAATAATAACAGTTATAGCGATAATAATAATAGTAATAAAGATAATAATAATAGTCATAAGGATAATGACAAGGGTAATACGGATAGTAACAATAGAATAAGGATAATAATAACAGTTATAGAGATAATAATAATAATAATAAGGATAATAATAATAGTTATAAGGATAAAGACAAGAGAAATAGGGATAATAATAATAGTAATAAGGATAATAATAACAGTTGTAGCGATAATAATAATAATAATAAGGATAATAATAATAGTTATAAGGATAAAGACAAGAGGAATAGGGATAATAATAATAATAATAATAATAAGAATAATAATAATAACAGTTATAGCGATAATAATAATAGTACTAAGGACAATAATAACAGTTATAGCGATAATAATAATAATAATAAGGATAATAATAATAGTTATAAAGTTAAAGACAAGAGAAATAGGGATAATAATAATAGTAATCAGAATAATAATAACAGTTATAGCGATAATAATAATAGTAATAAGGATAATAATAACAGTTATAGCGATAATAATAATAGTAATAAGGATAATACTAATAGTTATAAGGATAAAGATAAAAGTAATACGGATAAGTAACATTAGAATAAGGATAATAATAACAGTTATAGCGATAATAATAATATAACAAGAATAATAATAATAGTTATAAGGATAAAGACAAGAGGAATAGGGATAATAATAATAGTGATAAGAATAATAATAACAGTTATAAGGATAATGACAAGAGTAATACGGATAGTAACAATAGAATAAGGATAATAATAATTGTTTATAAGGTTAAAGGCAAGCGTAATACGGATAGTAACAATAGAATAGGGATAATAATAACAGTTATAGCGACAGTAATAATAATAATAAGAATAATAATAATAGTTATAAGGATAAACACAAGAGTAATACGGATAGTAACAATAGAATAAGGATAATAATAACAGTCATAGCGATAATAATAATAGTAATAAGGATACTAATAATAGTTATAAGGATAAAGTGAAGAGTCATACGGATAGTAACAATAGAATAAGGATAATAAAAACAGTTATAGCGATAATAATGATAGTAATAAGGATAATAATAACAGTTATAGCGATAATAATAATAATAATAATAGTTATAAGGATAAAGACAAGAGGAATAGGGATAATAATAATAATAATAAGAATAATAATAATAACAGTTATAGCGATAATAATGATAATAATAATAGTTATAAGATAAAGACAAGAGAAATAGGTATAATAATAATAGTAATAAGGATAATAATAACAGTTATAGCGATAATAATAATAGTAATAAGGATAATAATCACAGTTATAGCGATAATAATAATAGTAATAAGGATAATAATAATAGTTATAAGGATAAAGATAAAAGTAATACGGATAGTAACATTAGAATAAGGATAATAATAACAGTTATAGCGACAATAATAATAATAACAAGAATAATAATAATAGTTATAAGGATAAAGACAAGAGGAATAGGGATAATAATAATAGTAATAAGAATAATAATAACAGTTATAGCGATAATAATAATATAATAAGGATAATAATATAGTTATAAGGATAAAGACAAGAGGAATATGGATAATAATAATAGTAATTAGAAAAATAATAACAGTTATAAGGATAATAAAAATAATAATAAGGATAATAATAATAGTTATAAGGATAAAGACAAGAGAAATAGGGATAATAATAATAGTAATAAGGATAATAATAACAGTTATAGCGATAATAATAATAACAATAAGGATAATAATAATAGTTATAAGGATAAAGACAAGAGAAATAGGGATAATAATAATAGTAATAAGAATAATAATAACAGTTATAGCGATAATAATAATAGTAATAAGAATAATAATAATAGTTATATGGATGAAGACAAGAGGAATAGGGATAATAATAATAGTAATAAGAATAATAATAACAGTTATAGCGATAATATTAACAGTAAGAATGATAATAAGAACAGTTATAGAGAAAATAATAATAGGTAATAGGGATAATAATAATAGTTATAAGGATAAAGATAAGAGTAATACGGATAGGAACAATAGATAAGGATAATAAAAACAGTTATAGCGATAATAATGATAGTAATAAGAATAATAATAACAGTTATAGCGATAATAATAATAATAATAAGGATAATTATAATAGTTATAAGGATAAAGACAAGAGGAATAGGATAATAATAATAATAATAAGAATAATAATAACAGTTATAGCGATAATAATAATAGTAATAAGGATAATAATAATAGTTATAAAGTTAAAGACAGAGAAATAGGGATAAATAATAATAGTAATCAGAATAATAATAAAAGTTATAGCGATAATAATAATAGTAATAAGGATAATAATAACAGTTATAGCGATAATAATAATAGTAATAAGGATAATACTAATAGTTATAAGGATAAAGATAAAAGTAATACGGATAGTAACATAGAATAAGGATAATAATAACAGTTATAGCGATAATAATAATAATAACAAGAATAATAATAATAGTTATAAGGATAAAGACAAGAGGAATAGGGATAATAATAATAAGAATAAGAATAATAATAATAACAGTTATAGCGATAAATAATAATAGTAATAAGGATAATAATAACAGTTATAGCGATAATAATAATAATAATAATAATAAGGATAATATAATAGTTATAAGGATAAAGACAAGAGAAATAGGGATAATAATAATAGTAATAAGAATAATAAAAATAGATATAAGGATAAAGACAAGAGGAATAGGGATAATAATAATAGTAATAAGAATAATAATAACAGTTATAGCGATAATAATAACAGTAATAAGGATAATAATAACAGTTATAGCGATAATAATAATAGTAATAAGGATAATAATAATAGTTATAAGGATAAAGATAAAAGTAATACGGATAGTAACATTAGAATAAGGATAATAATAACAGTTATAGCGATATTATAATAATATAACAAGAATAATAATAATAGTTATAAGGATAAAGACAAGAGGAATAGGGATAATAATAATAGTAATAAGAATAATACTAACAGTTATAGCGATAATAATAATAATAATAAGGTTAATAAATAATAGTTATAAGGATAAAGACAAGAGGAATAGGGATAAATAATAATAGTTATAAGGATAAAGATAAGAGGAATAGGGATGATAATAATAGTTATAATGATTAAAGACAAGAGTATTAGGGATAGTAATAATAGAATAAGGATAATATACAGTCATAGCGATAATAATAATAGTAACAAGGATAATAATAATAGTTATAAGGATAATAATAAAAGTTATAAGGAAAAAGGCAAGAGTAATACTGATAGTAAACAATAGAATAGGATAATAATAACATTTATAGCGATAATAAAATTATAATAAGGAGAATAATAATAGTTGTAGCGATAATAATAATAATAATAAGGATAATGTTAATAGTTATAGCGATAATAATAATAGTAATAGGGATAATAATAACGGTTATAGACGATAACAATAATAATAATAAAGATAATGCTAATAGTTATACGATAAAGACAAGGGGAGTAGGGATAATAATTATAGTTATAAGGATAAAGACAAGAGTAATAGGTATAGTAATAATAGAATAAGGATAATAATAACAGTTATAGCGATAATAATCATAGTAACAAGAATAATAATAACAGTTATAGAGATAATAATAATGATAATAAGGATAATAATAAAAAGTTATAAGGATAAAGGCAAGAGTAATACGGATAGTAACAATAGAATATAGGATATTAATAACAGTCATAGCGATAATAATAATAGTAATAAGAATAGTAATAACAGTAATAATGATAATAATTAGATTAATAGCGATAATAATAATAGATATATAAATAGGAATAACAGTTATAAGGATAAAGAGAAGAGTAATACGGATAGTAATAATCGAATAAGGACAATATAACAGTTATAGCGATAATAATAATAATAACAAGGATAATAATAATAGTTTATAAGGATAAAGACAAGAGGAATAGGGATAATAATAATAATAATAATAATAAGGAATAACAGTTATAGCGATAATAATAATAGTAATGAGGATAATACTAACAGTTATAGCGATAATAATAACAGTAGAATGATAATAGGAACATTTATAGAGATAATAATGATAATAAGGATAATAATAAAAGTTATAAGGATAAAGGCAAGAGTAATACGGATAGTAACAATAGAATAAGGATAATAATAACAGTTATAGCGATAATAATAATAATAATAAGGATAATAATAATAGTTACAAGGATAAAAGACAAGAGGAATAGGGATAATAAGAACAGTTATAGCGATAATAATAATAATAATAAGGATAATAATAATAGTTATAAGGATAAAGACAAGAGGAATAGGGAAATAATATAATAGTAAGAATAATAATAATAACAGTTATAGCGATAATAATTATAGTATAAGGATAATAATAGCAGTTATAGCGATAATAATAATAATAATAAGGATAATAATAATATTTATAAAGATAAAGACAAGAGAAATATAGATAATAATAATAGTACTAAGAATAATAATAACAGTTACAGCGATATTAAAATTATAATAAGAAGAATAATAATAGTTGTAGCGATAATAATAATAATAATAAGGATAATAATAATAGTTATAGGATAAAGACAAGAGGAATAGGGATAATAATAATAATAAGAAGAAGAATAATAGCAGTTACAGCGATAATAATAATAGTAATAAGGATAATAATTATAGTTATAAGGATAAAGACAAGAGGAATTGGGATAATAGTAATAGTAATAAGAATAGTAATAACAGTAAAAATGATAATAATAACATTACTAGCGATAATAATAATAGTTATAAGGATAATGACAAGAGTAATACGGATAGTAACAATAGAATAAGGATAATAATGACAGTTATAGCGATAATAATAATAGTTATAAGGATAAAGACAAGAGTAATACGGATAGTAACAATAGAATAAGGATAATAATAATAGTCATAAGGATAAAGCAAGAGTAATACTTGTAGTAACAATAGAATAAGGATATGATAACAGTTATAGCGATATAATATAGTAATAAGGATATTAATAATAGTTATAAGGATAAAGACAAGAGAAGTAGGGATAATAATAATAACCAATAAGGATAATAATAACAGTTATAGCGATAATAATAATAGTTATAAGGATAAAGACAAGAGAATAGGGATAATAATAATAATAATAAGAATAATAATAACAGTTATAGCGATAATAATAATAGTAATAAGGATAATAATAACAGTTATGAGCGATAATAATAATAGTAATAAGGATAATAATATAGTTATAAAGTTAAAGGACAAGAGAAATAGGGATAATAATAATAGTAATCAGAATAATAATAAAAGTTATAGCGATAATAATATTAGTAATAGGATAATAATAACAGTTATAGCGATAATAATAATAGTAATAAGGATAATACTAATAGTTATAAGGATAAAGATAAATGTAATACGGATAGTAACATTAGAATAAGGATAATAATAAAAGTTATAGCGATAATAATAATAATAACAAGAATAATAATAATAGTTATAAGGATAAAGACAAGAGGAATAGGGATAATAATAATATTAATATAATAATAATAATAACAGTTATAGCGATAAATAATAATAGTACTAAGGACAATAATAACAGTTATAGCGATAATAATAATAATAATAAGGATAATAATAATAGTTATAAAGTTAAAGACAAGAGAAATAGGGATAATAATAATAGTAATCAGAATAATAATAAAAGTTATAGCGATAATAATAATAGTAATAAGGATAATACTAATAGTTATAAGGATAAAGATAAAAGTAATGCGGATAGTAACATTAGAATAAGGATAATAATAACAGTTATAGCGATAATAATATAATAACAAGAATAATAATAATAGTTATAAGGATAAAGACAAGAGTAATACGGATAGTAACAATAGAATAAGGATAATAATAACAGTTCATAGCGATAATAATAATAGTAATAAGGATAATAAAAACAGTTATAGCGATAATAATGATAGTAATAAGAATAAGAATAACAGTTATAGCGATAATAATAATAATAATAAGGATAATAATAATAGTTATAAGGATAAAGACAAGAGGAATAGGGATAATAATAATAATAATAAGAATAATAATAATAACAGTTATAGCGATAATAATAATAGTAATAAGGATAATAATAACAGTTATAGCGATAATAATAATAATAATAAGAAGGATAATAATAATAGTTATAAGGATAAAGACAAGAGGAATAGGGATAATAATAATAATAATAACAGTTATAGCGATAATAATGATAATAATAATAGTTATAAAGATAAAGACAAGAGGAATAGGGATAATAATAATAGTAATAAGAATAATAGTAACAGTTATAGCGATAATAATAATAATAATAAGGATAATAATAATAGTTATAAGGATAAAGACAAGAGGAATAGGGATAATAATAATAAGAATAAGAATAATAATAATAACAGTTATAGCGATAATAATAATAGTAATAAGGATAATAATAACAGTTATAGCGATAATAATAATAACAATAAGGATAATAATAATAGTTATAAGGATAAAGACAAGAGAAATAGGGATAATAATAATAGTAATAAGAATAATAATAACAGTTATAGCGATAATAATAATAGTAATAAGAATAATAATAATAGTTATAAGGATGAAGACAAGAGGAATAGGGATAATAATAATAGTAATAAGAATAATAATAACAGTTATAGCGATAATATTAACAGTAAGAATGATAATAAGAACAGTTATAGAGAAAATAATAATGGTAATAGGGATAATAATAATAGTTATAAGGATAAAGATAAGAGTAATACGGATAGGAACAATAGAATAAGGATAATAAAAACAGTTATAGCGATAATAATGATAGTAATAAGAATAATAATAACAGTTATAGCGATAATAATAATAATAATAAGGATAATGATAATAGTTATAAGGATAAAGACAAGAGGAATAGGGATAATAATAATAATAATAAGAATAATAATAACAGTCATAGCGATAATAATAATAGTAATAAGGATAATAATAATAGTTATAAAGTTAAAGACAAGAGAAATAGGGATAATAATAATAGTAATCAGAATAATAATAAAAGTTATAGCGTTAATAATAATAGTAATAAGGATAATAATAACAGTTATAGCGATAATAATAATAGTAATAAGGATAATACTAATAGTTATAAGGATAAAGATAAAAGTAATACGGATAGTAACATTAGAATAAGGATAATAATAACAGTTATAGCGATAATAATAATAATAATAAGGATAATAATAATAGTTATAAGGATAAAGACAAGAGGAATAGGGATAATAATAATAAGAATAAGAATAATAATAATAACAGTTATAGCGATAATAATAATAGTAATAAGGATAATAATAACAGTTATAGCGATAATAATAATAACAATAAGGATAATAATAATAGTTATAAGGATAAAGACAAGAGAAATAGGGATAATAATAATAGTAATAAGAATAATAATAACAGTTATAGCGATAATAATAATAGTAATAAGAATAATAATAATAGTTATAAGGATGAAGACAAGAGGAATAGGGATAATAATAATAGTAATAAGAATAATAATAACAGTTATAGCGATAATATTAACAGTAAGAATGATAATAAGAACAGTTATAGAGAAAATAATAATGGTAATAGGGATAATAATAATAGTTATAAGGATAAAGATAAGAGTAATACGGATAGGAACAATAGAATAAGGATAATAAAAACAGTTATAGCGATAATAATGATAGTAATAAGAATAATAATAACAGTTATAGCGATAATAATAATAGTAATAAGGATAATAATAATAGTTATAAAGTTAAAGACAAGAGAAATAGGGATAATAATAATAGTAATCAGAATAATAATAAAAGTTATAGCGATAATAATAATAGTAATAAGGATAATAATAACAGTTATAGCGATAATAATAATAGTAATAAGGATAATACTAATAGTTATAAGGATAAAGATAAAAGTAATACGGATAGTAACATTAGAATAAGGATAATAATAACAGTTATAGCGATAATAATAATAATAACAAGAATAATAATAATAGTTATAAGGATAAAGACAAGAGGAATAGGGATAATAATAATAAGAATAAGAATAATAATAATAACAGTTATAGCGATAATAATAATAGTAATAAGGATAATAATAACAGTTATAGCGATAATAATAATAATAATAAGGATAATAATAATAGTTATAAGGATAAAGACAAGAGAAGTAGGGATAATAATAATAATAACAAGGATAATAATAACAGTTAGAGCGATAATAATAATCACAATAAGGATAATAATTATAGTTATAAGGATAAAGACAAGAGAAATAGGGATAATAATAATAGCAATAAGAATAATAATAATAGTTATAAGGATAAAGACAAGAGGAATAGGGATAATAATAATAGTAATAAGAATAATAATAACAGTTATAGCGATAATAATAACAGTAATAAGGATAATAATAACAGTTATAGCGATAATAATAATAGTAATAAGGATAATAATAATAGTTATAAGGATAAAGATAAAAGTAATACGGATAGTAACATTACAATAAGGATAATAATAACAGTTATAGCGATAATAATAATAATAACAAGAATAATAATAATAGTTATAAGGATAAAGACAAGAGGAATAGGGATAATAATAATAGTAATAAGAATAATACTAACAGTTATAGCGATAATAATAATAGTAACAAGGATAATAATAATAGTTATAAGGATAATAATAAAAGTTATAAGGAAAAAGGCAAGAGTAATACTGATAGTAACAATAGAATAAGGATAATAATAACATTTATAGCGATAATAAAATTATAATAAGGAGAATAATAATAGTTGTAGCGATAATAATAATAATAATAAGGATAATGTTAATAGTTATAGCGATAATAATAATAGTATTAGGGATAATAATAACGGTTATAGCGATAACAATAATAATAATAAAGATAATGCTAATAGTTATACGGATAAAGACAAGGGGAGTAGGGATAATAATTATAGTTATAAGGATAAAGACAAGAGTAATAGGTATAGTAATAATAGAATAAGGATAATAATAACAGTTATAGCGATAATAAACATAGTAACAAGAATAATAATAACAGTTATAGAGATAATAATAATGATAATAAGGATAATAATAAAAGTTATAAGGATAAAGGCAAGAGTAATACGGATAGTAACAATAGAATAAGGATATTAATAACAGTCATAGCGATAATAATAATAGTAATAAGAATAGTAATAACAGTAATAATGATAATAATTAGATTAATAGCGATAATAATAATAGATATAAAAATAGGAATAACAGTTATAAGGATAAAGAGAAGAGTAATACGGATAGTAATAATCGAATAAGGACAATAATAACAGTTATAGCGATAATAATAATAATAACAAGGATAATAATAATAGTTATAAGGATAAAGACAAGAGGAATAGGGATAATAATAATAATAATAAGAATAATAAGAATAACAGTTATAGCGATAATAATAATAGTAATGAGGATAATACTAACAGTTATAGCGATAATAATAACAGAAAGAATGATAATAGGAACATTTATAGAGATAATAATAATGATAATAAGCATAATAATAAAAGTTATAAGGATATAGGCAAGAGTAATACGGATAGTAACAATAGAATAAGGATAATAATAACAGTTATAGCGATAATAATAATAATAATAAGGATAATAATAATAGTTATAAGGATAAAGACAAGAGGAATAGGGATAATAATAATAATAATAATAATAATAATAATAATAATAATAACAGTTATAGCGATAATAATAATAGTACTAAGGACAATAATAACAGTTATAGCGATAATAATAATAATAATAAGGATAATAATAATAGTTATAAAGTTAAAGACAAGAGAAATAGGGATAATAATAATAGTAATCAGAATAATAATAAAAGTTATAGCGATAATAATAATAGTAATAAGGATAATAATAACAGTTATAGCGATAATAATAATAATAACAAGAATAATAATAATAGTTATAAGGATAAAGACAAGAGGAATAGGGATAACAATAATAATAGTAATAAGAATAATAATAACAGTTATAAGGATAATGACAAGAGTAATACGGATAGTAACAATAGAATAAGGATAATAATAATAGTTATAAGGTTAAAGGCAAGAGTAATACGGATAGTAACAATAGAATAAGGATAATAATAACAGTCATAGCGATAATAATAATAGTAATAAGGATAATAATAATAGTTATAAGGATAAAGTGAAGAGTCATACGGATAGTAACAATAGAATAAGGATAATAAAAACAGTTATAGCGATAATAATGATAGTAATAAGAATAAGAATAACAGTTATAGCGATAATAATAATAATAATAAGGATAATAATAATAGTTATAAGGATAAAGACAAGAGGAATAGGGATAATAATAATAATAATAAGAATAATAATAATAACAGTTATAGCGATAATAATAATAGTAATAAGGATAATAATAACAGTTATAGCGATAATAATAATAATAATAAGAAGGATAATAATAATAGTTATAAGGACAAAGACAAGAGGAATAGGGATAATAATAATACTAATAAGAATAATAATAATAACAGTTATAGCGATAATAATGATAATAATAATAGTTATAAAGATAAAGACAAGAGAAATAGGGATAATAATAATAGTAATAAGAATAATAATAACAGTTATAGCGATAATAATAATAGTAATAAGGATAATAATAACAGTTATAGCGATAATAATAATAGTAATAAGGATAATAATAACAGTTATAGCGATAATAATAATAGTAATACGGATAATAATAATAGTTATAAGGATAAAGATAAAAGTGATACGGATAGTAACATTAGAATAAGGATAATAATAACAGTTATAGCGATAATAATAATAATATCAAGAATAATAATAATAGTTATAAGGATAAAGACAAGAGGAATAGGGATAATAATAATAGTAATAAGAATAATAATAACAGTTATAGCGATAATAATAATAATAATAAGGATAATAATAATAGTTATAAGGATAAAGACAAGAGGAATAGGGATAATAATAATAAGAATAAGAATAATAATAATAACAGTTATAGCGATAATAATAATAGTAATAAGGATAATAATAACAGTTATAGCGATAATAATAATAATAATAAGGATAATAATAATAGTTATAAGGATAAAGACAAGAGAAGTAGGGATAATAATAATAGTAATAAGGATAATAATAATAGTTATAAAGTTAAAGACAAGAGAAATAGGGATAATAATAATAGTAATCAGAATAATAATAAAAGTTATAGCGATAATAATAATAGTAATAAGGATAATAATAACAGTTATAGCGATAATAATAATAGTAATAAGGATAATACTAATAGTTATAAGGATAAAGATAAAAGTAATACGGATAGTAACATTAGAATAAGGATAATAATAAAAGTTATAGCGATAATAATAATAATAACAAGAATAATAATAATAGTTATAAGGATAAAGACAAGAGGAATAGGGATAATAATAATAATAATAATAATAATAATAATAATAACAGTTATAGCGATAATAATAATAGTACTAAGGACAATAATAACAGTTATAGCGATAATAATAATAATAATAAGGATAATAATAATAGTTATAAAGTTAAAGACCAGAGAAATAGGGATAATAATAATAGTAATCAGAATAATAATAAAAGTTATAGCGATAATAATAATAGTAATAAGGATAATAATAACAGTTATAGCGATAATAATAATAGTAATAAGGATAATACTAATAGTTATAAGGATAAAGATAAAAGTAATACGGATAGTAACATTAGAATAAGGATAATAATAACAGTTATAGCGATAATAATAATAATAACAAGAATAATAATAATAGTTATAAGGATAAAGACAAGAGGAATAGAGATAATAATAATAGTAATAAGAATAATAATAACAGTTATAAGGATAATGACAAGAGTAATACGGATAGTAACAATAGAATAAGGATAATAATAATAGTTATAAGGTTAAAGGCAAGAGTAATACGGATAGTAACAATAGAATAAGGATAATAATAACAGTCATAGCGATAATAATAATAGTAATAAGGATAATAATAATAGTTATAAGGATAAAGTGAAGAGTCATACGGATAGTAACAATAGAATAAGGATAATAAAAACAGTTATAGCGATAATAATGATAGTAATAAGAATAAGAATAACAGTTATAGCGATAATAATAATAATAATAAGGATAATAATAATAGTTATAAGGATAAAGACAAGAGGAATAGGGATAATAATAATAATAATAAGAATAATAATAATAACAGTTATAGCGATAATAATAATAGTAATAAGGATAATAATAACAGTTATAGCGATAATAATAATAATAATAAGAAGGATAATAATAATAGTTATAAGGACAAAGACAAGAGGAATAGGGATAATAATAATACTAATAAGAATAATAATAATAACAGTTATAGCGATAATAATGATAATAATAATAGTTATAAAGATAAAGACAAGAGAAATAGGGATAATAATAATAATAAGAAGAATAATAATAGCAGTTACAGCGATAATAATAATAGTAATAAGGATAATAATGACAGTTATAGCGATAATAATAATAGTTATAAGGATAAAGACAAGAGTAATACGGATAGTAACAATAGAATAAGGATAATAATAACAGTTATAGCGATAATAATAATAATATCAAGAATAATAATAATAGTTATAAGGATAAAGACAAGAGGAATAGGGATAATAATAATAGTAATAAGAATAATAATAACAGTTATAGCGATAATAATAATAATAATAAGGATAATAATAATAGTTATAAGGAAAAAGACAAGAGGAATAGGGATAATAATAATAAGAATAAGAATAATAATAATAACAGTTATAGCGATAATAATAATAGTAATAAGGATAATAATAACAGTTATAGCGATAATAATAATAATAATAAGGATAATAATAATAGTTATAAGGATAAAGACAAGAGAAGTAGGGATAATAATAATAATAATAAGGATAATAATAACAGTTAGAGCGATAATAATAATCACAATAAGGATAATCATTATAGTTATAAGGATAAAGACAAGAGAAATAGGGATAATAATAATAGTAATAAGAATAATAATAATAGTTATAAGGATAAAGACAAGAGGAATAGGGATAATAATAATAGTAATAAGAATAATAATAACAGTTATAGCGATAATAATAATAATAATAATAAGGATAATAATAATAGTTATAAGGATAAAGGCAAGAGGAATAGGGATAATAATCATAATAATTAGAATAATAATAACAGTTATAGCGATAATAATAATAGTAATAAGGATAATAATAAAAGTTATAAGGAAAAAGGCAAGAGTAATACTGATAGTAACAATAGAATAAGGATAATAATAACATTTATAGCGATAATAAAATTATAATAAGGAGAATAATAATAGTTGTAGCGATAATAATAATAATAAGGATAATGTTAATAGTTATAGCGTTAATAATAATAGTAATAGGGATAATAATAACGGTTATAGCGATAACAATTATAATAATAAAGATAATGCTAATAGTTATACGGATAAAGACAAGGGGAGTAGGGATAATAATAATATTTATAAGGATAAAGACAAGAGTAATAGATATAGTAATAATAGAATAAGGATAATAATAACAGTTATAGCGATAATAATCATAGTAACAAGAATAATAATAACAGTTATAGCGATAATAATAATAGTAATAAGGATAATAATAATAGTTATAAGGATAAAGACAAGAGGAATAGGGATAATAATAATAATAATAAGAATAATAATAACAGTTATAGCGATAATAAGAATAGTAATAAGGATAATAATAAAAGTTATAAGGATGAAGGCAAGAGTAATACGGATAGTAACAATAGAATAATGATAATAATAACAGTTATAGCGATAATAATAATAGTAATAAGGATAATAATAACAGTTATAGCGATAATAATGATAGTAATAAGGATAATAATAACAGTTATAGCGATAATAATAACAGTAAGAATGATAATAAGAACAGTTATAGAGATAATAATAATGGTAATAGGGATAATAATAATAGTTATAAGGATAAAGACAAGAGTAATACGGATAGTAACAATAGAATAAGGATAATAAAAACAGTTATAGCGATAATAATAATAATAACGAGAATAATAATAATAGTTATAAGGATAAAGACAAGAGGAATAGGGATAATAATAATAATAATAAGAATAATAATAGCAGTTACAGCGATAATAATAATAGTAATAAGGATAATAATTATAGTTATAAGGATAAAGACAAGAGGAATTGGGATAATAGTAATAGTAATAAGAATAGTAATAACAGTAATAATGATAATAATAACATTAATAGCGATAATAATAATAGTTATAAGGATAATGACAAGAGTAATACGGATAGTAACAATAGAATAAGGATAATAATGACAGTTATAGCGATAATAATAATAGTTATAAGGATAAAGACAAGAGTAATACGGATAGTAACAATAGAATAAGGATAATAATAATAGTCATAAGGATAAAGGCAAGAGTAATACTTGTAGTAACAATAGAATAAGGATAATGATAACAGTTATAGCGATAATAATAATAGTAATAAGGATATTAATAATAGTTATAAGGATAACGACAAGAGGAATAGGGATAATAATAACACTAATAAGGATAATAATAATAGTAATAAGGGTAAGAATAACAGTTATAGCGATAATAATAATAATAATAAGGTTAAAGACTAGAGTAATACGGATAGTAACAATAGAATAAGGATAATAATAATAGTTATAAGGATAAAGTCAAGAGTAATACGGATAGTAACAATAGAATATGGATAATAATAACAGTTATAGAGATAATAATAATAGTAATAATAAGGATAATAATAATAGTTATAAGGATAAAGACAAGAGAAATAGGGATAATAATAATAACAATAAGGATAATAATAACAGTTATAGCGATAATAATAATAACAGTAAGGATAATAATAATAGTTATAAGGATAAAGACAAGAGAAATAGGGATAATAGTAATAGTAATAAAAATAATAATAACAGTTATAGCGATAATAATAATAGTAATAAGAATAATAATAACAGTTATAGCGATAATAAGAATAGTAATAAGGATAATAATAACAGTTATAGCGATAATAATAATAGTAATAAGGATAATAATAATAGTTATAAGGATAAAGGTAAGAGTAATACGGATAGTAACATTAGAATAAGGATAATAATAACAGTTATAGCGATAATAATAATAATAACAAGAATAATAATAATAGTTATAAGGATAAAGGCAAGAGGAATAGGGATAATAATAATAGTAATAGGAATAATAATAACAGTTATAGCGATAATAATAATAATAATAAGGATAATAATAATAGTTATAAGGATAAAGACAAGAGGAATAGGGACAATAATAATAATAATAAGAATAATAATAATAACAGTTATAGCGATAATAATAATAGTAATAAGGATAATAATAACAGTTATAGCGATAATAATAATAATAATAAGGATAATAATAATAGTTATAAGGATAAAGACAAGAGGAATATACATAATAATAATAGAATAAGTATAATAATAACAGTTAAAGCGATAATAAAATTATAATAAGGAGAATAATAATAGTTGTAGCGATAACAATAATAATAATAAGGATAATGTTAATAGTTATAACGATAAAGACAAGGGGAATAGGGATAATAATAATAGTTATAATGATAAAGACAAGAGTAATAGGGATAGTAATAATAGAATAAGGATAATAATATCAGTTATAGCGATAATAATAATAATAATAATACAGATAATACTAACAGTTATAGCGATAATAATAATAGTAATAAGGATAATAATAATAGTTATAAGGATAAAGACAAGAGGAATAGGGACAATAATAATAATAATAAGAATAATAATAATAACAGTTATAGCGATAATAATAATAGTAATGAGGATAATACTAACAGTTATAGCGATAATAATAACAGTAAGAATGATAATAGGAACATTTATAGAGATAATAATAATGATAATAAGGATAATAATAAAAGTTATAAGGATAAAGGCAAGAGTAATACGGATAGTAACAATAGAATAAGGATAATAATAACAGTTATAGCGATAATAATAATAATAATAAGGATAATAATAATAGTTACAAGGATAAAGACAAGAGGAATAGGGATAATAATAACAGTTATAGCGATAATAATAATAATAATAAGGATAATAATAATAGTTATAAGGATAAAGACAAGAGGAATATACATAATAATAATAGAATAAGTATAATAATAACAGTTATAGCGATAATAATCATAGTAACAAGAATAATAATAACTGTTATAGCTATAATAATAATAGTAATAAGGATAATAATAATAGTTATAAGGATAAAGACAAGAGGAATAGGGATAATAATAATAATAATAAGAATAATAATAACAGTTATAGCGATAATAATAATAGTAATAAGGATAATAATAAAAGTTATAAGGATGAAGGCAAGAGTAATACGGATAGTAACAATAGAATAAGGATAATAATAACAGTCATAGCGATAATAATAATATTAATAAGAATAGTAATAACAGTAATAATGATAATAATATGATTAATAGCGATAATAATAATAGATATAGAAATAGGAATAACAGTTATAAGGATAAAGCGAAGAGTAATACGGATAGTAATAATCGAATAAGGACAATAATAACAGTTATAGCGATAATAATAATAATAACAAGGATAATAATAATAGTTATAAGGATAAAGACAAGAGGAATAGGGATAATAATAATAATAATAATAAGAATAATAATAATAACAGTTATAGCGATAATAATAATAGTAATGAGGATAATACTAACAGTTATAGCGATAATAATAACAGTAAGAATGATAATAGGAACATTTATAGAGATAATAATAATGATAATAAGGATAATAATAAAAGTTATAAGGATAAAGGCAAGAGTAATACGGATAGTAACAATAGAATAAGGATAATAATAACAGTTATAGCGATAATAATAATAATAATAAGGATAATAATAATAGTTACAAGGATAAAGACAAGAGGAATAGGGATAATAATAACAGTTATAGCGATAATAATAATAATAATAATAAGGATAATAATAATAGTTATAAGGACAAAGACAAGAGGAATAGGGATAATAATCATAATAATAAGGACAATAATAACAGTTATAGCGATAATAATAATAATAACAAGGATAATAATAATAGTTATGAGGATAAAGACAAGAGGAATAGGAATAATAATAATAATAATAAGAATAATAATAATAACAGTTATAGCGATAATAATAATAGTAATGAGGATAATACTAACAGTAAGAATGATAATAGGAACATTTATAGAGATAATAATAATGATAATAAGGATAATAATAAAAGTTATAAGGATAAAGGCAAGAGTAATACTGATAGTAACAATAGAATGAGGATAATAATAACAGTTATAGCGATAATAATAATAATAATAAGGATAATAATAATAGTTACAAGGATAAAGACAAGAGGAATAGGGATAATAATAACAGTTATAGCGATAATAATTATAGTAATAAGGATAATAATAACAGTTATAGCGATAATAATAATAATAATACAGATAATAATAATAGTTATAGCGATAATAATAATAGTAATAGGGATAATAATAACGGTTATAGCGATAACAATAATAATAATAAAAATAATGCTAATAGTTATGCGGATAAAGACAAGAGTAATAGAGATAGTAATAATAGAATAAGGATAATAATATCAGTTATAGCGATAATAATAATAATAATAATACGGATAATAATAATAGTTATAGCGATAGTAATAATAGTAATAGGGATAATAATAACGTTTATAGCGATAACAATAATAATAATGAAGATAATGCTAATAGTTATACGGATAAAGACAAGGGGAGTAGGGATAATAATAATAGTTATAAGGATAAAGACAAGAGTAATAGGTATAGTAATAATAGAATAAGGATAATAATAACAGTTATAGCGATAATAATCATAGTAACAAGAATAATAATAACAGTTATAGCGATAATAATAATAGTAATAAGGATAATAATAATAGTTATAAGGATAGAGACAAGAGGAATAGGGATAATAATAATAGTAATAAGGGTAAGAATAACAGTTATAGCGATAATAATAATAATAATAAGGTTAAAGACTAGAGTAATACTGATAGTAACAATAGAATAAGGATAATAATAACAGTTATAGCGATAATAAAATTATAATAAGGAGAATAATAAAAGTTGTAGCGATAATAATAATAATAATAAGGATAATGTTAATAGTTTGTGACGTATCGGTTCAGGGAACGAAAGAAAAGTTCCCTGCGGGGGAGGGCGACCAGGGAAAGTGGCCCTCCGCTTACCGAAGTCTACAATCCACGGACGATTTTTAATCCGGGCGCCAGTGCGTAAGCACTCGTCCAGGGAATACGCCCTTCCGGCAGCTCGTTCGGGAGCGGAACTCAGAGGGGGTCGGTAAAAAGAAAATAAATGACCCGCGAGTATTGGGTAACGATAAACTTTATTCTGGCCGAAATAGGCCGCGACGATCTCAAAAATTCTGAGCCCCTCGCGGTACAACGTACGGTCGGGAGGAGGGTACGCAGTCGCCAATCGCGAGAAGGGTTTCGCGACGCGGGGGCTCACGATACAAAGAAAACGCGGTACGGAACAACCGATATCGAACGCACGCGTAAGGGGAGCACACCCTCTCTGTGGTGTGGACAGAAAGGGGACGCTGGTCCTAAAACCCAAAATACAAAAGAAAAAGGTAACGAAAATTACGGGGGCGCGGCGCAACGCGGCTCGGAGGCGCGGAAAAATCGGCGCAAACGCGAACGAAGCGCGGCCTCTCGGGTCCCAGTCGCTGGGGCTGGTGGTCCTACCGCGAGGTACCACCCGCACACACGCACGCTCACAAAAAAAAACGCACGGCGGAGTGCGCCGGGATGCAATCCCAAAAAGAAAAGGGTCCTACCTTTGCAGATGATGGAGATGGACGCCTTCTCGATATCGGCACGGAACACAACAAAAAAACGGAATCACTCAAAACCAAAACACACCGTAAACGCAAAAGACAAAAGAGAAAGGAACGGAAAAACTAGAAAAGGGAACGAAAAGAAACGATATAAGAAAAAACGGAAAACTGGAAACGTTCGTAAAGCCGAAAAAACAAAACCTCCCGGTACCGATCGCGGCTCGCTCGACAATCTCGCGAATTGATCTCGATCTTCCGCCCGGTCTCCCGGTGCGCGGGGTTCCCCCACCCCGAGGATTTCGGTGTTGGGGATGGGCCACCGCGCATCCTTTGTCGGCCAGGTCCTGGGGCCCCCGTCGGGTGGTGGCTGGGGGTGGCTTGTCCCCAGGCCTGGCATCCTCTGGTGGTGGGCTGCCGGTCGCCCCCGCGGCAGCAGACGGGGTGGCTCGGCGACCGGACAGCCGGCGGCGTCTTTCTTCCGGTGGACCCATCCCGCGCCTCCGTCACTCGGGTGGAGGTTCCCGTTGCAACCGGGGACACGGGCTCCTCTTCCATGGCGCTCCTGCTGGAGGGGGGGGGGAAGAGTGGGAGGGCCGCGCGAACACAAAACAACAAACAAAAAAAAAACATTAGCAACGCATCCATCCCTCCACACTGCCCCCAGCGGCTGGGGTGTCGCTGGGCGGAGGAGGGAGGCCGGCGGGCCAGGTGGCCATTCGTAACGAGGTCAAAGGGTGCCTCGTTACAAGTTATAACGATAAAGGCAAGGGGAATAGGGATAATAATAATAGTTATAATGATAAAGACAAGAGTAATAGAGATAGTAATAATAGAATAAGGATAATAATATCAGTTATAGCGATAATAATAATAATAATAATACGGATAATAATAATAGTTATAGCGATAATAATAATAGTAATAGTGATAATAATAACGTTTATAGCGATAACAATAATAATAATGAAGATAATGCTAATAGTTATACGGATAAAGACAAGGGGAGTAGGGATAATAATAATAGTTATAAGGATAAAGACAAGAGTAATAGGTATAGTAATAATAGAATAAGCATAATAATAACAGTTATAGCGATAATAATCATAGTAACAAGAATAATAATAACAGTTATAGCGATAATAATAATAGTAATAAGGATAATAATAATAGTTATAAGGATAAAGACAAGAGGAATAGGGATAATAATAATTGCATTAAGAATAATAATAACAGTTATAGCGATAAGAATAATAGTAATAAGATTAATAATAATAGTTATAAGCATAAAGACAAGAGGAATAGGGATAGTAATAATAGCATACAGATAATACTAACAGTTATAGCGATAATAATAATAGAATAAGGATAATAATAACAGTTATAGCGATAATAATAATAATAATAAGGATAATAATAATAGTTATAAGGATAAAGACAAGAGGAATAGGGACAATAATAATAATAATAAGAATAATAATAATAACAGTTATAGCGATAATAATAATAGTAATAAGGATAATAATAACAGTTATAGCGATAATAATAATAATAATAAGGATAATAATAATAGTTATAAGGATAAAGACAAGAGGAATATACATAATAATAATAGAATAAGTATAATAATAACAGTTATAGCGATAATAATCATAGTAACAAGAATAATAATAACAGTTATAGCTATAATAATAATAGTAATAAGGATAATAATAATAGTTATAAGGATAAAGACAAGAGGAATAGGGATAATAATAATAATAATAAGAATAATAATAACAGTTATAGCGATAATACTAATAGTAATAAGGATAATAATAAAAGTTATAAGGATGAAGGCAAGAGTAATACGGATAGTAACAATAGAATAAGGATAATAATAACAGTCATAGCGATAATAATAATAGTAATAAGAATAGTAATAACAGTAATAATGATAATAATATGATTAATAGCGATAATAATAATAGATATAGAAATAGGAATAACAGTTATAAGGATAAAGCGAAGAGTAATACGGATAGTAATAATCGAAAAAGGACAATAATAACAGTTATAGCGATAATAATAATAATAACAAGGATAATAATAATAGTTATAAGGATAAAGACAAGAGGAATAGGGATAATAATAATAATAATAATAAGAATAATAATAATAACAGTTATAGCGATAATAATAATAGTAATGAGGATAATACTAACAGTTATAGCGATAATAATAACAGTAAGAATGATAATAGGAACATTTATAGAGATAATAATAATGATAATAAGGATAATAATAAAAGTTATAAGGATAAAGGCAAGAGTAATACGGATAGTAACAATAGAATAAGGATAATAATAACAGTTATAGCGATAATAATAATAATAATAAGGATAATAATAATAGTTACAAGGATAAAGACAAGAGGAATAGGGATAATAATAACAGTTATAGCGATAATAATAATAATAATAATAAGGATAATAATAATAGTTATAAGGACAAAGACAAGAGGAATAGGGATAATAATCATAATAATAAGGACAATAATAACAGTTATAGCGATAATAATAATAATAACAAGGATAATAATAATAGTTATAAGGATAAAGACAAGAGGAATAGGAATAATAATAATAATAAGAATAATAATAATAACAGTTATAGCGATAATAATAATAGTAATGAGGATAATACTAACAGTAAGAATGATAATAGGAACATTTATAGAGATAATAATAATGATAATAAGGATAATAATAAAAGTTATAAGGATAAAGGCAAGAGTAATACTGATAGTAACAATAGAATAAGGATAATAATAACAGTTATAGCGATAATAATAATAATAATAAGGATAATAATAATAGTTACAAGGATAAAGACAAGAGGAATAGGGATAATAATAACAGTTATAGCGATAATAATTATAGTAATAAGGATAATAATAACAGTTATAGCGATAATAATAATAATAATACAGATAATAATAATAGTTATAGCGATAATAATAATAGTAATAGGGATAATAATAACGGTTACAGCGATAACAATAATAATAATAAAGATAATGCTAATAGTTATGCGGATAAAGACAAGGGGAATAGGGATAATAATAATAGTTATAATGATAAAGACAAGAGTAATAGAGATAGTAATAATAGAATAAGGATAATAATATCAGTTATAGCGATAATAATAATAATAATAATACGGATAATAATAATAGTTATAGCGATAATAATAATAGTAATAGGGATAATAATAACGTTTATAGCGATAACAATAATAATAATGAAGATAATGCTAATAGTTATACGGATAAAGACAAGGGGAGTAGGGATAATAATAATAGTTATAAGGATAAAGACAAGAGGAATAGGGATAATAATAACAGTTATAGCGATAATAATAATAATAATAATAAGGATAATAATAATAGTTATAAGGACAAAGACAAGAGGAATAGGGATAATAATCATAATAATAAGGACAATAATAACAGTTATAGCGATAATAATAATAATAACAAGGATAATAATAATAGTTATAAGGATAAAGACAAGAGGAATAGGAATAATAATAATAATAATAAGAATAATAATAATAACAGTTATAGCGATAATAATAATAGTAATGAGGATAATACTAACAGTAAGAATGATAATAGGAACATTTATAGAGATAATAATAATGATAATAAGGATAATAATAAAAGTTATAAGGATAAAGGCAAGAGTAATACTGATAGTAACAATAGAATAAGGATAATAATAACAGTTATAGCGATAATAATAATAATAATAAGGATAATAATAATAGTTACAAGGATAAAGACAAGAGGAATAGGGATAATAATAACAGTTATAGCGATAATAATTATAGTAATAAGGATAATAATAACAGTTATAGCGATAATAATAATAATAATAATACAGATAATAATAATAGTTATAGCGATAATAATAATAGTAATAGGGATAATAATAACGGTTATAGCGATAACAATAATAATAATAAAGATAATGCTAATAGTTATGCGGATAAAGACAAGGGGAATAGGGATAATAATAATAGTTATAATGATAAAGACAAGAGTAATAGAGATAGTAATAATAGAATAAGGATAATAATATCAGTTATAGCGATAATAATAATAATAATAATACGGATAATAATAATAGTTATAGCGATAATAATAATAGTAATAGGGATAATAATAACGTTTATAGCGATAACAATAATAATAATGAAGATAATGCTAATAGTTATACGGATAAAGACAAGGGGAGTAGGGATAATAATAATAGTTATAAGGATAAAGACAAGAGTAATAGGTATAGTAATAATAGAATAAGGATAATAATAACAGTTATAGCGATAATAATCATAGTAACAAGAATAATAATAACAGTTATAGCGATAATAATAATAGTAATAAGGATAATAATAATAGTTATAAGGATAAAGACAAGAGGAATAGGGATAATAATAATAATAGTAAGAATAATAATAACAGTTATAGCGATAATAATAATAGTAATAAGGATAATAATAAAAGTTATAAGGATGAAGGCAAGACTAATACGGATAGTAACAATAGAATAAGGATAATAATAACAGTCATAGCGATAATAATAATAGTAATAAGAATAGTAATAACAGTAATAATGATAATAATAAGATTAATAGCGATAATAATAATAGATATAAAAATAGGAATAACAGTTATAAGGATAAACAGAAGAGTAATACGGATAGTAATAATCGAATAAGGACAATAATAACAGTTATAGCGATGATAATAATAATAATAACAAGGATAATAATAATAGTTATAAGGATAAAGACAAGAGGAATAGGGATAATAATAATAGTAATAAGGGTAAGAATAACAGTTATAGCGATAATAATAATAATAATAAGGATAATAATAATAGTTATAAGGATAAAGACAAGAGGAATATACATAATAATAATAGAATAAGTATAATAATAACAGTTATAGCGATAATAATCATAGTAACAAGAATAATAATAACAGTTATAGCGATAATAATAATAGTAATAAGGATAATAATAATAGTTATAAGGATAAAGACAAGAGGAATAGGGATAATAATAATAATAATAAGAATAATAATAACAGTTATAGCGATAATAATAATAGTAATAAGGATAATAATGAAAGTTATAAGGATGAAGGCAAGAGTAATACGGATAGTAACAATAGAATAAGGATAATAATAACAGTCATAGCGATAATAATAATAGTAATAAGAATAGTAATAACAGTAATAATGATAATAATAAGATTAATAGCGATAATAATAATAGATATAGAAATAGGAATAACAGTTATAAGGATAAAGCGAAGAGTAATACGGATAGTAATAATCGAATAAGGACAATAATAACAGTTATAGCGATAATAATAATAATAACAAGGATAATAATAATATTTATAAGGATACAGACAAGAGGAATAGGGATAATAATAATAATAATAAGAAGAATAATAATAATAACAGTTATAGCGATAATAATAATAGTAATGAGGATAATACTAACAGTTATAGCGATAATAATAACAGTAAGAATGATAATAGGAACATTTATAGAGATAATAATAATGATAATAAGGATAATAATAAAAGTTATAAGGATAAAGGCAAGAGTAATACGGATAGTAACAATAGAATAAGGATAATAATAACAGTTATAGCGATAATACTAATAATAATAAGGATAATAATAATAGTTACAAGGATAAAGACAAGAGGAATAGGGATAATAATAACAGTTATAGCGATAATAATAATAATAATAATAAGGATAATAATAATAGTTATAAGGACAAAGACAAGAGGAATAGGGATAATAATCATAATAATAAGAATAATAATAACAGTTATAGCGATAATAATAATAGTAATAAGGATAATAATAAAAGTTATAAGGAAAAAGGCAAGAGTAATACTGATAGTAACAATAGAATAAGGATAATAATAACAGTTATAGCGATAATAAAATTATAATAAGGAGAATAATAATAGTTGTAGCGATAATAATAATAATAATAAGGATAATGTTAATAGTTATAACGATAAAGACAAGGGGAATAGGGATAATAATAATAGTTATAATGATAAAGACAAGAGTAATAGGGATAGTAATAATAGAATAAGGATAATAATATCAGTTATAGCGATAATAATAATAATAATAATACGGATAATAATAATAGTTATAGCGGTAATAATAATAGTAATAGGGATAATAATAACGGTTATAGCGATAACAATAATAATAATAAAGATAATGCTAATAGTTATACGGATAAAGACAAGGGGAGTAGGGATAATAATAATAGTTATAAGGATAAAGACAAGAGTAATAGGTATAGTAATAATAGAATAAGGATAATAATAACAGTTATAGCGATAATAATCATAGTAACAAGAATAATAATAACAGTTATAGCGATAATAATAATAGTAATAAGGATAATAATAAAAGTTATAAGGATGAAGGCAAGAGTAATACGGATAGTAACAATAGAATAAGGATAATAATAACAGTCATAGCGATAATAATAATAGTAATAAGAATAGTAATAACAGTAATAATGATAATAATAAGATTAATAGCGATAATAATAATAGATATAAAAATAGGAATAACAGTTATAAGGATAAACAGAAGAGTAATACGGATAGTAATAATCGAATAAGGACAATAATAACAGTTATAGCGATAATAATAATAATAACAAGGATAATAATAATAGTTATAAGGATATAGACAAGAGGAATAGGAATAATAATAATAATAATAAGAATAATAATAATAACAGATATAGCGATAATAATAATAGTAATGAGGATAATACTAACAGTAAGAATGATAATAGGAACATTTATAGAGATAATAATAATGATAATAAGGATAATAATAAAAGTTATAAGGATAAAGGCAAGAGTAATACTGATAGTAACAATAGAATAAGGATAATAATAACAGTTATAGCGATAATAATAATAATAATAAGGATAATAATAATAGTTACAAGGATAAAGACAAGAGGAATAGGGATAATAATAACAGTTATAGCGATAATAATTATAGTAATAAGGATAATAATAACAGTTATAGCGATAATAATAATAATAATACAGATAATAATAATAGTTATAGCGATAATAATAATAGTAATAGGGATAATAATAACGGTTATAGCGATAACAATAATAATAATAAAGATAATGCTAATAGTTATGCGGATAAAGACAAGGGGAATAGGGATAATAATAATAGTTATAATGATAAAGACAAGAGTAATAGAGATAGTAATAATAGAATAAGGATAATAATATCAGTTATAGCGATAATAATAATAATAATAATACGGATAATAATAATAGTTATAGCGATAATAATAATAGTAATAGGGATAATAATAACGTTTATAGCGATAACAATAATAATAATGAAGATAATGCTAATAGTTATACGGATAATGACAAGGGGAGTAGGGATAATAATAATAGTTATAAGGATAAAGACAAGAGTAATAGGTATAGTAATAATAGAATAAGTATAATAATAACAGTTATAGCGATAATAATCATAGTAACAAGAATAATAATAACAGTTATAGCGATAATAATAATAGTAATAAGGATAATAATAATAGTTATAAGGATAAAGACAAGAGGAATAGGGATAATAATAATAATAATAAGATTAATAATAACAGTTATAGCGATAATAATAATAGTAATAAGGATAATAATAAAAGTTATAAGGATGAAGGCAAGAGTAATACGGATAGTAACAATAGAATAAGGATAATAATAACAGTCATAGCGATAATAATAATAGTAATAAGAATAGTAATAACAGTAATAATGATAATAACAAGATTAATAGCGATAATAATAATAGATATAGAAATAGGAATAACAGTTATAAGGATAAAGCGAAGAGTAATACGGATAGTAATAATCGAATAAGGACAATAATAACAGTTATAACGATAATAATAATAATAACAAGGATAATAATAATAGTTATAAGGATAAAGACAAGAGGAATAGGGATAATAATAATAATAATAATAAGAATAATAATAATAACAGTTATAGCGATAATAATAATAGTAATGAGGATAATACTAACAGTTATAGCGATAATAATAACAGTAAGAATGATAATAGGAACATTTATAGAGATAATAATAATGATAATAAGGATAATAATAAAAGTTATAAGGATAAAGGCAAGAGTAATACGGATAGTAACAATAGAATAAGGATAATAATAACAGTTATAGCGATAATAATAATAATAATAAGGATAATAATAATAGTTACAAGGATAAAGACAAGAGGAATAGGGATAATAATAACAGTTATAGCGATAATAATAATAATAATAATAAGGATAATAATAATAGTTATACTGACAAAGACAAGAGGAATAGGGATAATAACCATAATAATAAGAATAATAATAACAGTTATAGCGATAATAATAATAGTAATAAGGATAATAATAAAAGTTATAAGGAAAAAGGCAAGAGTAATACTGATAGTAACAATAGAATAAGGATAATAATAACAGTTATAGCGATAATAAAATTATAATAAGGAGAATAATAATAGTTGTAGCGATAATAATAATAATAATAAGGATAATGTTAATAGTTATAACGATAAAGACAAGGGGAATAGGGATAATAATAATAGTTATAATGATAAAGACAAGAGTAATAGGGATAGTAATAATAGAATAAGGATAATAATATCAGTTATAGCGATAATAATAATAATAATAATACGGATAATAATAATAGTTATAGCGGTAATAATAATAGTAATAGGGATAATAATAACGGTTATAGCGATAACAATAATAATAATAAAGATAATGCAAATAGTTATACGGATAAAGACAAGGGGAGTAGGGATAATAATAATAGTTATAAGGATAAAGACAAGAGTAATAGGTATAGTAATAATAGAATAAGGATAATAATAACAGTTATAGCGATAATAATCATAGTAACAAGAATAATAATAACAGTTATAGCGATAATAATAATAGTAATAAGGATAATAATAATAGTTATAAGGATAAAGACAAGAGGAATAGGGATAATAATAATAATAGTAAGAATAATAATAACAGTTATAGCGATAATAATAATAGTAATAAGGATAATAATAAAAGTTATAAGGATGAAGGCAAGAGTAATACGGATAGTAACAATAGAATAAGGATAATAATAACAGTCATAGCGATAATAATAATAGTAATAAGAATAGTAATAACAGTAATAATGATAATAATAAGATTAATAGCGATAATAATAATAGATATAAAAATAGGAATAACAGTTATAAGGATAAACAGAAGAGTAATACGGATAGTAATAATCGAATAAGGACAATAATAACAGTTATAGCGATAATAATAATAATAACAAGGATAATAATAATAGTTATAAGGATAAAGACAAGAGGAATAGGAATAATAATAATAATAATAAGAATAATAATAATAACAGATATAGCGATAATAATAATAGTAATGAGGATAATACTAACAGTAAGAATGATAATAGGAACATTTATAGAGATAATAATAATGATAATAAGGATAATAATAAAAGTTATAAGGATAAAGGCAAGAGTAATACTGATAGTAACAATAGAATAAGGATAATAATAACAGTTATAGCGATAATAATAATAATAATAAGGATAATAATAATAGTTACAAGGATAAAGACAAGAGGAATAGGGATAATAATAACAGTTATAGCGATAATAATTATAGTAATAAGGATAATAATAACAGTTATAGCGATAATAATAATAATAATACAGATAATAATAATAGTTATAGCGATAATAATAATAGTAATAGGGATAATAATAACGGTTATAGCGATAACAATAATAATAATAAAGATAATGCTAATAGTTATGCGGATAAAGACAAGGGGAGTAGGGATAATAATAATAGTTATAAGGATAAAGACAAGAGTAATAGGTATAGTAATAATAGAATAAGGATAATAATAACAGTTATAGCGATAATAATCATAGTAACAAGAATAATAATAACAGTTATAGCGATAATAATAATAGTAATAAGGATAATAATAATAGTTATAAGGATAAAGACAAGAGGAATAGGGATAATAATAATAATAATAAGAATAATAATAACAGTTATAGCGATAAGAATAATAGTAATAAGATTAATAATAATAGTTATAAGCATAAAGACAAGAGGAATAGGGATAGTAATAATAGCATACAGATAATACTAACAGTTATAGCGATAATAATAATAATAATAAGGATAATAATAATAGTTATAAGGATAAAGACAAGAGGAATATACATAATAATAATAGAATAAGGATAATAATAACAGTTAAAGCGATAATAAAATTATAATAAGGAGAATAATAATAGTTGTAGCGATAATAATAATAATAATAAGGATAATGTTAATAGTTATAACGATAAAGACAAGGGGAATAGGGATAATAATAATAGTTATAATGATAAAGACAAGAGTAATAGGGATAGTAATAATAGAATAAGGATAATAATATCAGTTATAGCGATAATAATAATAATAATACGGATAATAATAATAGTTATAGCGATAATAATAATAGTAATAGGGATAATAATAACGGTTATAGCGATCACAATAATAATAATAAAGATAATGCTAATAGTTATACGGATAAAGACAAGGGGAGTAGGGATAATAATAATAGTTATAAGGATAAAGACAAGAGTAATAGGTATAGTAATAATAGAATAAGGATAATAATAACAGTTATAGCGATAATAATCATAGTAACAAGAATAATAATAATAGTTATGAGGATAAAGACCAGAGTAATACGGATAGTAACAATAGAATAAGGATAATAATAATAGTTATACGGATGAAGGCAAGAGTAATACGGATAGTAACGATAGAATAAGGATAATGATAACAGTTATAGCGATAATAATAATAGTAATAAGGACAATAATAACAGTTATAGCGATAATAATAATAGTTATTGGGATAATAATAATAGTTATAAGGATAAAGACATGACTAATACGGATAGTAACAAGAGAATAAGTATAACAATAATAGTTATAAGGATAAAGGCAAGAGTAGTACGGATGGTAACAATAGAATATGGATAATAATGACAGTAATAGCGATAATAATAATAATAATAAGGATAATAATGATAGTTATAAGGATAAAGGCAAGAGTAATACGGATAGTAACAATAGAATAAGGATAATAATAATAGTTATAAGGATAAAGACAAGAGGAATAGGGATAGTAATAATAGAAAATGGATAATAATAACAGTTATAGCGATAATAATAATAGTAATAAGGATAATAATAAAAGTTATAAGGATAAAGGCAAGAGTAATACAGATAGTAACAATAGAATAATGATAATAATAACAGTTATAGCGATAATAATATAAGTAATATGGATAATAATAACAGTTATAGCGATAATAATAATAGTAATAAGGATAATAATAACAGTTATAGCGATAATACTAATAGTAATAAGGATAATAATAACAGTTATGAGGATAAAGACCAGAGTAATACGGATAGTAACAATAGAATAAGGATAATAATAATAGTTATAAGGATGAAGGCAAGAGTAATACGGATAGTAACAATAGAATAAGGATAATAATAACAGTTGTAGCGATAGTAATAATAGTAATAAGGATAATAATAATAGTTATGAGGATAAAGACCAGAGTAATACGGATAGTAACAATAGAATAAGGATAATAATAATAGTTATAAGGATGAAGGCAAGAGTAATACGGATAGTAACGATAGAATAAGGATAATGATAACAGTTATAGCGATAATAATAATAGTAATAAGGACAATAATAACAGTTATAGCGATAATAATAATAGTTATTGGGATAATAATAATAGTTATAAGGATAAAGACATGACTAATACGGATAGTAACAAGAGAATAAGTATAACAATAATAGTTATAAGGATAAAGGCAAGAGTAGTACGGATGGTAACAATAGAATATGGATAATAATTACAGTAATAGCGATAATAATAATAATAAGGATAATAATGATAGTTATAAGGATAAAGGCAAGAGTAATACGGATAGTAACAATAGACTAAGGATGATAATAACAGATATAGCGATAATAATAATTATAATAATAATAATAACGATTATAATAATTGTTATAAGGATAAAGACAGGAGGAATAGTGATAATAATAATAGTAATAGGAATATTAATAATAGTTATAAGGATAAAGACAAGATTAATACGGATAGTAACAATAGAATAAGGATAATAATAATAGTTATAAGGATAAAGACCAGAGTAATACGGATAGTAACAATAGAATAAGGATAATAATAATAGTTATAAGGATAAAGACAAGAGGAATAGGGATAGTAATAATAGAAAATGGATAATAATAACAGTTATAGCGATAATAATAATAGTAATAAGGATAATAATAAAAGTTATAAGGATAAAGGCAAGAGTAATACGGATAGTAACAATAGAATAAGGATAATAATAACAGATATAGCGATAATAATAATTATAATAATAATAATAACGATAATAATAGTAGTTATAAGGATAAAGACAGGAGGAATAGTGATAATAATAATAGTAATAGGAATATTAATAATAGTTATAAGGATAAAGACAAGATTAATACGGATAGTAACAATAGAATAAGGATAATAATAATAGTTATAAGGATAAAGACCAGAGTAATACGGATAGTAACAATAGAATAAGTATAATAATAATAGTTATAAGGATAAAGACAAGAGGAATAGGGATAGTAATAATAGAAAATGGATAATAATAACAGTTATAGCGATAATAATAATAGTAATAAGGATAATAATAAAAGTTATAAGGATAAAGGCAAGAGTAATACGGATAGTAACAATAGAATAATGATAATAATAACAGTTATAGCGATAATAATATAAGTAATATGGATAATAATAACAGTTACAGCGATAATAATAATTGTAATAAGGATAATAATAACAGTTATAGCGATAATTCTAATAGTAATAAGGATAATAATAACAGTTATGAGGATAAAGACCAGAGTAATACGGATAGTAACAATAGAATAAGGATAATAATAATAGTTATAAGGATGAAGGCAAGAGTAATACGGATAGTAACGATAGAATAAGGATAATGATAACAGTTATAGCGATAATAATAATAGTAATAAGGACAATAATAACTGTTATACCGATAATAATAATAATAATAAGGATAATAATAATAGTTATAAGGATAAAGACAAGAGGAATAGGGACAATAACAAGAATAATAAGATTAATAATAACAGTAATAGCGATAATAATAACAGTAATAAGGATAATAATAATAGTTATAAGGATAAAGACAACAGGAATAGGGACAGTAATAATAGAATAAGGACAATAATAACTGTTATAGCGATAATAATAATAATAATAAGGATAATAATAATAGTTATAAGGATAACGACAAGAGGAATAGGGATAATAATAATAATAATAAGTATAATATTAACAGTTATAGCGATAATAATAATAGTAATAAGGATAATAATAACAGTTATAGCGATAGTAATAATAGTAATAAGGATAATAATAATAGTTATGAGGATAAGGACCAGAGTAATACGGATAGTAACAATAGAATAAGGATAATAATAATAGTTATAAGGATGAAGGCAAGAGTAATACGGATGGTAACAATAGAATATGGATAATAATGACAGTAATAGCGATAATAATAATAATAATAAGGATAATAATGATAGTTATAAGGATAAAGGCAAGAGTAATACGGATAGTAACAATAGACTAAGGATAATAATAACAGATATAGCGATAATAATAATTATAATAATAATAATAGCGATAATAATAGTAGTTATAAGGATAAAGACAGGAGGAATAGTGATAATAATAATAGTAATAGGAATATTAATAATAGTTATAAGGATAAAGACAAGATTAATACGGATAGTAACAATAGAATAAGGATAATAATAATAGTTATAAGGATAAAGACCAGAGTAATACGGATAGTAACAATAGAATAAGGATAATAATAATAGTTATAAGGATAAAGACAAGAGGAATAGGGATAGTAATAATAGAAAATGGATAATAATAACAGTTATAGCGATAATAATAATAGTAATAAGGATAATAATAACAGTTATAGCGATAATACTAATAGTAATAAGGATAATAATAACAGTTATGAGGATAAAGACCAGAGTAATACGGATAGTAAACAATAGAATAAGGATAATAATAATAGTTATAAGGATGAAGGCAAGAGTAATACGGATAGTAACGATAGAATAAGGATAATGATAACAGTTATAGCGATAATAATAATAGTAATAAGGACAATAATAACTGTTATAGCGATAATAATAATAATAATAAGGATAATAATAATAGTTACAAGGATAAAGACAAGAGGAATAGTGATAATAATAACAGTTATAGCGATAATAATAATAATAATAAGGATAATAATAATAGTTATAAGGATAAGGACAAGAGGAATAGGGATAATAATAATAATAGTAAGAATAATAATAATAACAGTTATAGCGATAATAATTATAGTAATAAGGATAATAATAACAGTTATAGCGATAATAATAATAATAACAGAGATAATAATAATAGTTATAGCGATAATAATAATAGTAATAGGGATAATAATAACGGTTATAGCGATAACAATAATAATAATAAAGATAATAATAATAGTTATAAGGATAAAGACAAGAGGAATAGGGATAATAATAATAGTAATAAGGGTAAGAATAACAGTTATAGCGATAATAATAATAATAATAAGATTAAAGACTAGAGTAATACTGATAGTAACAATAGAATAAGGATAATAATAACAGTTATAGCGATAATAAAATAATAATAATAAGGAGAATAATAAAAGTTGTAGCGATAATAATAATAATAATAAGGATAATGTTAATAGTTATAACGATAAAGGCAAGGGGAATAGGGATAATAATAATAGTTATAATGATAGAGACAAGAGTAATAGAGATAGTAATAATAGAATAAGGATAATAATATCAGTTATAGCGATAATAATAATAATAATAATACGGATAATAATAATAGTTATAGCGATAATAATAATAGTAATAGGGATAATAATAACGTTTATAGCGATAACAATAATAATAATAAAGATAATGCTAATAGTTATACGGATAAAGACAAGGGGAGTAGGGATAATAATAATAGTCATAAGGATAAAGACAAGAGTAATAGGTATAGTAATAATAGAATAAGGATAATAATAACAGTTATAGCGATAATAATCATAGTAACAAGAATAATAATAACAGTTATAGCGATAATAATAATAGTAATAAGGATAATAATAATAGTTATAAGGATAAAGACAAGAGGAATAGGGATAATAATAATTGCATTAAGAATAATAATAACAGTTATAGCGATAAGAATAATAGTAATAAGATTAATAATAATAGTTATAAGGATAAAGACAAGAGGAATAGGGATAATAATAATAAGAAGAAGAATAATAATAACAGTTATAGCGATAATAATATCAGTAAGAATGATAATAAGAAGAGTTATAGAGATAATAATAATGGTAAGAAGGATAATAATAAAAGTTATAAGGATAAAGGCAAGAGTAATACTGATAATAACAATAGAATAAGGATAATAATAACAGATATAGCGATAAGAATAATAATGGCATAAATATAATAATAACAGTTATAGCGATAATAATAACAGAAAGAATGATAATAAGAACATTTATAGAGATAATAATAATGGTAAGAAGGATAATAATAAAAGTTATAAGGATAAAGGCAAGAGTAATACGGATAGTAACAATAGAATAAGGATAATAATAACAGTTGTAGCGATAGTAATAATAGTAATAAGGATAATAATAATAGTTATGAGGATAAAGACCAGAGTAATACGGATAGTAACAATAGAATAAGGATAATAATAATAGTTATAAGGATGAAGGCAAGAGTAATACGGATAGTAACGATAGAATAAGGATAATGATAACAGTTATAGCGATAATAATAATAGTAATAAGGACAATAATAACTGTTATACCGATAATAATAATAATAATAAGGATAATAATAATAGTTATAAGGATAAAGACAAGAGGAATAGGGACAATAACAAGAATAATAAGATTAATAATAACAGTAATAGCGATAATAATAACAGTAATAAGGATAATAATAATAGTTATAAGGATAAAGACAACAGGAATAGGGACAGTAATAATAGAATAAGGACAATAATAACTGTTATAGCGATAATAATAATAATAATAAGGATAATAATAATAGTTATAAGGATAACGACAAGAGGAATAGGGATAATAATAATAATAATAAGTATAATATTAACAGTTATAGCGATAATAATAATAGTAATAAGGATAATAATAACAGTTATAGCGATAATAATAATAGTAATAAGGATAATAATAATAGTTATAAGGATAAAGACCAGAGTAATACGCATAGTAATAATAGAATAAGGATAATAATAATAGTTATAAGGATAAAGACAAGAGGAATAGGGATAGTAATAATAGAATATGGATAATAATAACAGTTATAGCGAT